>CAUYQU010025407.1:0-114172 GCA_963574635.1 Cheracebus regulus | reverse complement strand
GCTGGATCACGAGGTCAGGAGTTCAAGACCAGCCTGGCCAACATGGTGAAACCCCTTCTCTACTAAAAATACAAAAAAGTAGCCAGGCATGGTGGCACATGCCTGTAATCCCAGCTACTCAGAAGGCTGAGGAAGGAGAATTGCTTGAACCTGGGAGGCAGAGGTTGCAGTGAGCCGAGATCCTGCCACTGCACTCTAGCCTGGGCAACAGAATGAGACTCCATCTCAAAACAAATAAAAGAGAGAGGAGGAAAGAAGAAAGAAAGAAAGAAAGAAAGAAAGAAAGAAAGAAAGAAAGAAAGAAAGAGAGAAAGGAAGGAAGGAAGGAAGGAAGGAAGGAAGGAAGGAAGGAAAGAAAAGAAAGAAAGAAAGAAAGAAAGAAAGAAAGAAAGAAAGAAAGAAAGAAGGAGAGAAAGAAAGGAAGGAAGGAAGGAAGGAAGGAAGGAAGGAAGGAAAGAAAAGAAAGAAAGAAAACGATATACACAAATTTCAATTGCTATGAAGCACAACCACATGAATAATATACTTGTGTCACAAACTGCTCAGAGGATTTAGGGAAACAAATTGATTTAGGTTAAGAAATCAGAGCTATCTATGATCTTTACAAAACATCCATATTAGTGTATGCATGGTCTCATATTTTCATGTTTTTATAAAAACTGGCCCCTTTCCTTCTCCGGCAAACTTCATTCAGGCACCGTGTAATTGTCAGTAAGCAGCAAGGCCTGAGCATCTCTGATGACTTCACCGACCTGACTATGTCATGGCCTGGCTTAAGAATCCCCTAGCAAAAGAAATTTCATGGGTCATTTCCCAGTGACACATGAGAGACTGGAATCCTAAAAGAAGTCTCAGTTGAGTGAGGCCAAGTCAGTGCATAGGGCACATATGAGTAAGCTGTGGGCAAGAGATGAAGCTGTACACTAGCAAAGATCAATGAAGAGTGCAGGTTTATTTTCCCTTTCTCTACAGCTTGTATATATTTGATATTTTGATTCCCAAACTATTTTCCTTCTTTTCTCCTTCTCCTTCTCCTTCTCCTCTCCTTTTTCTCCTCCTCCTCCTCCTCCTCCTTCCTCTTCTTCTTCTTCGTTGACACAGAGTTTCACTCTGTTGCCCAGGCTGAAGTGAAGTGGTGGCATCTTGGCTCACTGCAACCTTTGCCTCCTGGGTTCAAGCGATTCTCCTGCCTCAGCTTCCCAAGTAGCTGGGATTACAGGCACCTACCACCATGCCTTGCCAATTTTTGTATTTTTAGTAGATACAGGGTTTCACCATGTTGGCCAGGCTGGTCTCAAACTCCTGACCTCAGGTGATCCTCCCACCTCGGCCTCCCAAAGTGCTGGGATTACAGGTGTGACCCACCACACCTGGCCCAAACTATATTTTTCAAATGCTATCCCTTCCTTAAATATCAAAGAGTAAGAATATTCAAATGTAATATCTTTAAGCCGAAACTGTTGTTGGTCAGGGCAGTAGTGTATTTTCAAAGATGGCCACAATAATCTCATTGATTCTCATGCACACACCTTTGCAATGTGACACGTCTACTCATCTACCCTTAGATTCTGGGCCAGATTGCTTTCACCAATGGAAGACTATGTCAGAAATGATGTTTTGCAACTTCTGTGCCTAGGCCTCAAGAAGCCTTGCTGCTACTGCTCTTAACTCCTCTTGCTGTGTATACATCTCAACTTCCATGTAAAAAAGCCTAGGCTAGCCTGGTAGTTGCTGGAGACACATGACATTGCTGACAGTCAGTAGCCATTGGCTTCAAGCTAGCCTGCCAATCAACCCTACCTGCATGGGGGTCCCTGGGTGAGTTTGTCAGAATGACCACTCTGCTGAACCCAATCCAAATTACTGACCAAGAGAATTGTGCACTGCAAATGACTATTTTAGGCCACCGAATTTTGGATTGCTTTGTTATATAGCAAAGACATACTAATACAGAGTGCATGCTGTGGAAAGAAAAACCTACCCTTTAATTTAGCATAGGTATTTGGGCAGTTAGTAAGCCTCTTGGCCTTTAAAATGCGGTCTGCAATAAAAGTGGTCATTATAAGAGTGAGGGCACAAGCGCACCATAGAGAAAAAATACGTAAAAATACCTAAGAGACAGAGTTGTCACAGCAGAAATACAGGCTTTTTGTCAAGTTGAGGTCACTACATACTCAGAATTTGTAAGTGCTATGGTTTAGATACTGTCCATTTGTTTCCACCAAAACACATGTTGGAATTTGATCTCCAGTGTGGTGGTCTTGGGAGGTGGGGCTTACCAGGAGGAGTTTGGGTCATGGGGGAAAAATCCCTCATAAAGGGTTTGGTGCTGTTCTCCTGTGGTAGTGAGTGAGCTCTCGCTCTGGTAACATTGAATTAATTCTTGCAGGAATGGATTAGTTCCCATGAGAGTGGGTTGTTACACAGCCAGGAGCCCCTTGGGTTTTGCCTCTTTGCATGTGCCTGCCTCCCCTTTGATCATTCATCATGTTTGGGCCCAGAACAAAAGTTCTCACCAGGAGCCAGGCAAATGCCAGCACAATGCTTTTTTTTTTTTTTGAGACACGGTCTGGCTGTGTCACCCAGACTGGAGTGCAGTGGCATGATCACAGCTCACTGCAGCCTTGACTTCCCAGGCTCAAGCAATCTTTCTACCTCAGCCACTTAAGTAGCTGAGACTACATGCACGTGCCACTATGCCCAGCTAATTTTTAATTTTTTTGTCAAGATGGGGTGTCCCTATGTTGCTTGAATGCCTAGGCAGTGCTCCCGCCTTGGCCTCCCAAAGTGCTGGGATTATAGGCATGAACGACTACACTTGGCCCAACACAATTATTTTTAAACTTTCCAGGCTGCAGAACTGTGAGCTAAATAAACGTCTTTTCTTTCTAAATTATCCATTTTCAGGTATTCTGTTATAGCAATGCAAAATAAACAAAGACAATAATGAATCTAATTTGTAAAATTAATCATCATAGGCATTATATGTAAAGTCCAGTTTATAGTTTACCAAATACTTTCAACCACAATTGACTCCAGAACAAGAGATTTGTACTTCATGAATCAACTCATACATGGATTTTTAAAAATAAAAATTGTACCGAGACTAGCGAACAACACAGTCAGGATGGCTAAAGGTGACCCCAAGAAACCAAGGGCAAGATGTCTGCTTATGCCTTCTTTGTGCAGACGTGCAGAGAAGAACATAAGAAGAAGAACCCAGAGGTCCCTTCAATTTTGCAGAATTTTCCAAGAAATGCTCTGAGAGGTGGAAGACAATGTCCGGGAAAGAGAAATCTAAATTTGATGAAATGGCAAAGGTGGATAAAGTGCGCTATGATCGGGAAATGAAGGATTATGGACCAGCTAAGGGAGGCAAGAAGAAGAAGGATCCTAATGCCCCCAAAAGGCCACCGTCTGGCTTCTTCCTGTTCTGCTCAGAATTCCGCCCCAAGATCAAATCCACAAACCCTGGCATCTCTATTGGAGACATGGCAAAAAAACTGGGTGAGATGTGGAGTAACCTAAATGACAGCGGAAAGCAGCCTTACATCACCAAGGCGGCAAAGCTGAAGGAGAAGTATGAGAAGGATGTTGCTGGCGATAGGTAGAAAGGAAAGTTTGAGGGTGCAAAGCGTCCCGCCAAAGTTGCCTGGAAAAAAGTGGAAGACGAAGATGAAGAAGAGGAGGAGGAGGAGGAGGAATAAAAAACTGTTGATCTGTCAAAAGATGAAAATTGTACCAAGTGCGTCTGCCTCTTACCCCTCCCTTTCCACCCCTTTCACCTCTGCTACCTCTGCTGCTCCTGAGACGGAAAGAGTGTCTCTTCTCCTTTTTCTTGGTCTACTCAAAATGAAGTTGACAAGGAAAAAGACCTTTACGATGACCTACTCCCACTTAATAAATAGTAAGTATATTTTCTCTTCTTTATGCTTTTCTTAATATTTTCTTTTTTTACCTTACTTTTTTGTAAAATATAGTACATAATAGATATAACACATAAAATATGTTTTGATTGACTGTGGTATTGGTAAGGGTTCTAGTAAATAGTAGGCAATTAGTACTTAATTTGGGGGTGTTATGTGTGAGCCATGCATGGTGGCTCATGCCTGTAATCTCAGCTCCTTGGGAGGCTGAGGATCACTTGAGGCCAGGAGTTCGAGACAAGCCTGGGCAACATAGCAAGACTCCCATGTCTTAAAAAAAAAAAAAAAAAAAAAAAAAGCTATGCATGGATTTTCGACCATCCAGGGGGTTGATTCCCCTAACCCCTGCATTGTTCAAGGGTCAACTGTACAATACTTCTTCTTATTTGGAATAAAAAATTGTTAGAGTCACCCAAGGCCACAAATTCAGAGTTTTTCAAACTTGGCATCACAGAATTAGAAATGATCTTGGGGCTGTCAGCACAACCTTCCATGTTATCTATTTTTACTACTGAAGATCCAGTTAAGATTCCAGTTGAAAAATCATTCAGTGGGAAATGACATATACATGGCTCAAACTATTCATTTACAAACACAAATTAAAATCAGTTAACGAACCCATTCCCCTTACTACGCACACACAATTCAGGTTCCCAGATTTCACAATGTGAAGAATAGTGGGAAGAAAAATTTTCTTGGCCGGTCACAGTGGCTCAGGCCTGTAATCTCAGCACTTTGGGAGTCCGAGGTGGGTGGATCATCTGAGGTCAGGAGTTGGAGAGTAGCCTGGCAAACATGGTGAAACCTGGCCTCTACTAAAAAAATACAAAAAATTAGCTGGGCATGGTGGTGGGCAACTGTAATACCAGCTACTCAGGAGGCTCAGGCAGAAGAATCGCTTGAACCCAGGAGGCAGAGTTTGCAGTGAGCCAAGATCGCGCCATTACATTCCAGTCTGGGTGATAGAGCAAGACTCTGTCTCAAAAAAAAAAAAAGAAAAAAGAAAAAAATGTTTTTCCCACCATCTATAGCTCCACTGAATCTCCCTTTTCCATGTATGAGAAATCTAGGCTCAGATATTTGCTTGAGATCAGTCAGTCTGGGCAAAGCTCTAACACAGGCCTACTGATTCTAAACTCAGATTTTTCACCCTTGCCAATGATGTTTGGGAACTTGTAACTCTGTTGAGTCAAAACTCAACCACAGGTAAATTACATACTATACATATAATTGCCTACTTGTTGCCATAATCACCATAAACCAAGATTCATGGTTAATTTTTAGAGAGTGAAACGGCCTGTGTTTTGATATTCTTGTATAAATGCTTAATGCCCTGCTATTGGAAAAGTAATGGCCCTCTTCCACCAGCAACGCACAAAAAAAGAAACAAATTTATCCTTGTGACTCAAGAGGTATAGAAGTAGAATTAAAAATTGGAAGTAGCAGGAGATACGTTGTAGCTTAAGTTTAAAAATGCCTTTTTTTAAAACCTAGTTTTTTAAAAACAAAACAAAAACAAAAAACAAACCTGGCAGCTTCTGTCCCTAAAAGTGTCCAGAAAGAATGGTAAAAATGGAACTCCTGGGCTGGTTAAGAGACTGGATAATCTGAAATGTAAGAGTCTTGTAAAGGAGTCCATAAAAGCTCACATTCTTGTCCTCAAGTGAGTAGTACTGCTTTTATTGACTCTCAAAAAAAAGGAGGTCTGTGGCAATTGTTTCCCCTAACATTGAAGGACCCTTTATTGGAGACTCTTGTAGAACATAGAAAACATTGGATATGCTCAGTTAGCCTGGCCCTTGAAATTCATCAGTCCTTCATATGTGCAAATATTTAAAAAAATATAGTTACAGTCTTCAGGAGTCTTGAATATCCTTGGCCAAGTGCCTTTCATACTGGGGAGACAGGCTTAATAAGAGGAATAAAATTCTCTTGGTTTTGCCTGTTTGAGTTCTTTCACACATACCAGGGTAGGGAGAACTGAGGTAGGGAGGGGAAAGAAAAGGAAATTGGCCAGGCGTGGTGGCTCAAGCCTGTAATCCCAGCACTTTGGGAGGCTGAGGTGGGTGGATTACGAGGTCATGAGTTTGAGACCAGAATGTGGTGAAACCCTGTGTCTACTGAAAAAATACAAAAATTAGCCGGACATGGTGACGTTCGGCTGTAGTCCCAGCTACTCGGGAAGCTGAGGCGGGAGAATCACTTGAACCTGGGAGGCGGAGGTTGCAGTGAGCCGAGATCACGCTACTGCTCTCCAGCCTGGGTGACAGAGTGAGACTCTGTCTAAAAATAAAAAAAGGTAAAGGAAATGTACTTTCACTGGTTTTTATTGATCCTTGAGAGTATACTAGTCACTGGGTTAGGTACTGGTGAAAGTTATTTCTCGAACCCTCAGGACAACCAGAGAGACAGCTAGTTGTATTCTCTCTATTTTGCAGACAGGTAAACCAAAGCTCTGACAGGTTAACTGGTCCAAAGTCACATTGTTAAAAAGAGTTAGCCCACCCTAAAGCCTCCACCTTTCTTTTCTTTTCTTTTCTTTTCTTTTTAAGTTGGAGTCTCACTCTGTTTCCCAGCCTGGAGTGCAGTGGTGCAATCTCAGTTCACTGCAACCTCCACCTCCCAGGTTCAAGTGATTCTCCTGTCTTAGCCTCCCTAGTGGCTGGGACTAGAGGTACATGCCACCATGACTGGCTAATTTTTGTATTTTCAGTAGAGACAGTTTTTCACCATGTGGGCCAGGCTGGTCTTGAACTCCTGACCTCAAGTGATCCGCCCACCTCGGCCTCCCGAAGTGCTGGTATTACAGGTGTGAGCCACTGTACCTGGCCTAAGCCTCCACCTTTCACACAGCAGCCTCAAAGAAAGGCTTTAACGAAAGCATCTCAATTTCTTTACTGGAATTTGAAAGAATGATGCATTAGTATTCTTTAATCACTTAATCTATGTCCTGCATGCAAACCCTCACCACCTCAAGAAAGCCCTGTGAAAGAAACAGTGTTCTAATTCAGCAGAAAACTCACTGGGTTGACCAAACTCACTTCACTCTGATCTTCAGTCTGCCCACTTGTAAATAAAAGGACTGGACTACTTGCTTTCTTAGGCCCTATTTCTAGCTCTAAAAATTTTCCATGGAGTCAAAGAAATTATTACCTGAGTAATGTGAGTTAAGGAATTTCTTTCAATAGCAGAGAATTCCTATCTCTGTGAGTTTTATTTTAACCTCTTTTCTTTTTTTCATGTGCATACTTGGTATGAGAAGAAGGTGTTGGAACGGGGACCTTTATTTATTCCCAGGGTGTTTTTGGCATAAGCAGGAACTGCTGTGAGAGCTTCCCCCACACGTGAGCATCACAGACACCTCTCACAGGGAGTCTGAGCACAGCCTTGCTCAGACTTTGCTGAAAAGACAGCAGGCTGCCAGGTGGGGCTGGAGGTGACAGGGAATGTGATAGGAGACAGCTGGGAAGAGCACTGTTAGCATCACAAGATGTCATTCTTGTGCAGACCCTGACTTAGAGTGTGAGGTCGGTCAACACACAGTCATTCCAGGCCTCCAGCTTCTCAGCTCTAAAAGGAAGCATTTGGGCTTACAGATGGCTAAAGAAACTAATAAGGTGGCCCTTGCACGGTCAGATAACTTCATTCATTGATTAACAGACTTCAGTCCTTTAGAGCTGGATAAGAAAATGTGTCTTTTGGACTCTCTTTCTACCTCATATATCATCTTGGACGAGTCTTGTCTACCTTAGGGACTATGTGTCTGTAAATTAGCTACCCTGTGGGTTAACTGATTCAAGATTCCAACCTCAGGAATGGAATACATCTTTCCCTTTATGCAGAAAGGTATTGCTTGACAATGTGCAAAGAACCAACTGGAAAGCATCTAAAATTGGACAAAAATGGCTATAGGGAGATTGGTCACTCACCACTGAGAATGAGGCTTGCTGCCTCTCACAAACAATCAGGTAACTGGTTTAGATTTAAGAACATAGTCTCAAGAAGACCGGAGACAGAGGCTGATCTCAGCCCTTCCCACTGGTGCTTCGTTTGAGTCTTCAGTGATTCGCAGCCATCTGAGAGGGTAGCTGGACCAATACCATTGGTCTCTAGCACTTAGAAAGCATTTTTATTAAACTTTTTGATTAGATTCTGGTCTATTTTCCTGCCAAGTCCAGGAATCCCTTCCAGAGCATTCCTGACAAATGGCTGTTCCTTCTTTATTTCAACTTTTCCGGCAACTGGGAATTTATTGTTTGTATGAAGCAACGTGTTTCATTTTCAGACAGCAAGCAGCTAGAAAGTTATGTCAAGACAGCTGTCTCTCCATAACTGAGTAAAGGATGTCTTTCGATCATTCACTTGGATTAAGCTTTCTAATGTAGGAATCATCATCATCGTTTTTAGAACCAATCAGGATTGTTGGCCACAAGCAACAGAAACAGACTCTGGTTATCGCATGCGAAAGAGGACTTAATGATGTGTTGACTTACAATTTTTTTGACTTTAAGGTGATACAAAAGTGATATACATTCAGTAGAAGGTGGTAGGAT
Source organism: Cheracebus regulus (assembly GCA_963574635.1). Taxonomy (NCBI): domain Eukaryota; kingdom Metazoa; phylum Chordata; class Mammalia; order Primates; family Pitheciidae; genus Cheracebus; species Cheracebus regulus. Next base: position 105,693 of record CAUYQU010025407.1, on the reverse strand, counting down.
ACTCTGGCAGTGCTGGGCAGAGGCAGCCAGCCCCAGCTCCCAGTCAGCCACCTGATCATGAGGCTAAAAATACTCATAATCTACAGTGTGCAATGTTACCAGATGATTTTGCCCAACTGTATGCTGATGGCAGTGTAATCAATGTGTTTAAGGTAGGCTAGACTATGCTAAGATATTCAGTGGGTTTGATGTATTAAATGCATTTTCGACATATGACATTTTCAACTTAAGATGGTTTTATCGGGATGTAAACTCATTGTTAGTCAAGGAGCATCTGTATATTGAAGTAATTCATATTAGAACTGACTTAGGAGACGGAAAGCATGAGCTGGGGCAGGAGGCAGGATCAATAGTCAAAGTCATAGCTCAGGAATAGCCTGGTCCCTGTGTAAGTGCTCTGATCTGCTTTAACTGCAAATGTTTCCTTCATCTGTACCTCATTTTCTAAAGAATCAAAGTCCCAGGAGGAAGTGTGGGATTGGCCAACCTCAGGTCACGTGGTTCAGACTTGGCAAACTTACAGGTCAGCCTGCCCTTCTTTTTCTAAAGGAGTAGCTATAGAGACTTTGCCAGTGAACTCTCTAGGTGCATACATAGGTGGCTCACTCTTTTGTAACCTAAGAGTGCCTTGTGCAGTCTAGGTGCCCACTGCTTGCCTCCAGGACAGACACATTTATTTTCCAGAAGACTGTTTTGGAAAGATGAAGAAATGAATTCTGCTATCAAATCCAGTTGTATCTTTCCGCTTGTTAATGCCACGTAGAGCTTTATATTTCTATTATCTGCACTAAAACACACTGGTGTCACTTAATGAACTTTTTAATTGGCTTTTTAAAATAGTAATGTAATCAGGCTCCTCATATGCAAAAATCTACAGACAGGCTGAAAGGAAAAATGTGAATCACAGTTTAAATACATGCTTTTCAACTGCTGTGTAAGACAAACATGTATTAATTAGCACATACTTTAGAACATGTTATATACTTAAATGGAGAAAAACAAACAGAATATCATCTCACCAGAGGCAATAAAGATTTGAGCTCTGACCCTAGAAACAAAATGGCATCTTGTTTTCGGAAATGCCTAGTTCTGAGAACAATGAGTCAGGGGCTTAGAGGAATGATCTCTGGATTTGTGTAACAAGAAGGCTCTTGTTCAAGTGGTATATAAGAACTAGACCACAGCCTTAGTAATGTGGGGGAAAGCCTTTTCACATAGATCCATATGGAGAAATTCATTAGTCATAGAGCTAAGACATTTTCAAAGGTCTTTAGCAACAAAATTGTGCTAATGGCCAGGACTTAAGAATAATAAGATTTAGACTGAGGGTAGAGGTGGGTTCCTTGGTGTGCATTGTATCATGCTAAGTGTTACGGAAATAATTTTTTTTTTAAATGGCAGGATCTCTACACTGTAGGTGATGGCATTTGAAAGGATCACATGGACACAATTATGGATTTAATGGAGCATGTTTTTTATGATAAATTAACTTTTTTTTAATTGAAAGATCAAAAGAACACTATTCCTTAGAAGGAGGAAAATGCGATTCTTCCTTTCCTTGACCTTTTATGGCATTCATTCTTGGCTACCTTGGATAGTTATTTTTGTGTAGGTCTTCTCTTACTGGACTTCAAGAATGAGAAAAAGGACCCTGTCTCATTTCTTTCTACTCCATCCCCCACATAATGATAGTGCACAGAGTATTCTCTGTATGTGTGTGCTGAATGACTGAATCATGAAAGTTAGTAAGAAAGACATAGGGCTCCATCTAGTCCAGAAAGAATCTTCCAGTGTCACTTTAGATGAAACTTTGTGAACTTGGCAAGTAAATTTACCTCTCTGGGGCTTCCGAGTAAAATGAAGTGATGATGAAGTGTTGGTAAAATAGGGAATGGTAAATTGGTTTTAACTTACATGCCTACTCAGTCCATTTCTCTGGACTCTAAGTCTGGAAGCTCTTTTTGGCCCGATTGCACACTTCTGATAGGAGAAGGCATGCCCCTGCCTGGTGGGAAAGAAACAGGCATTTGGAAGCCTTGTGTCTATGTCCAGCTCATCTGCAGGTTGTTGCGTCTACATTGTTTTAGAGAATGAGGAAGAAAATGACTTGTGAAAGAACAACATTAACAGAATGCAAACATTGTGACAGTCTTTGCCTGACCTTCCATGTAGATATTTTCTTACCCTTTAGGTGATTTCCTAAAAGAAGAGCCACATTTATCAAGTGCTCAGGTGAAACTGAGCAGAGTAGGGTGTGGTATACCCTGGATTTCCAAATGCAGGCTGATGGAACCTCAGGCTTTGACTGATAAGAACCACATAAATACTGGTTTTAGGTACGGCTTCCTGAGTCCCACCCTAAAATACATGAATCAAAATCTTGAGACTAGGGTTCAGGAGGAATACTCATGCTAAGAAAAATTTCCAAGATGATTCTGACATGAAGCTAAAGTTGGAAAGCACTGTTTTTCATGGCTGAATCATAGTCCAAAAGTATCTGAACAGGGTGAAACAAACAAGATGAAACGTCAGAGACAAATGTAAATTCCTTCACTTTACAATAACAAGAACTGGGAAAACCTAGGCTGACAGCAGCATGTGTAATACAGCTGCAGCTTCAATATTTGGTTGTCTGTAAGCACAGCATGAAGCAACTCTGAGACACAGCTTACCAAAACAGCTACGGTGATGTAGGCTGAATGCACAGGAATACAATGCTGATGCAAAAAAGAGCTCCTTTTCCTATCCTGTACTTTCAGAAGACAGCTGGATTGTGTTCTTGATTTAATAGGGGGTAATTGTTATTTTTAGTAGCAGTATAGAGTAGCAGTAGCAGTAATGATAAGCTTTTATGCAGCACTTCATTATTTATAAATTTATAATCAACATTTTATCCACTTTAAATAAAAAACTTCAATTTAGTTGTATTGATGCAATAGAGCCCATTGGTGAACACACTACTTAAACCTACATCTTTTATCCCCCAAGTCCCATGTCATGTTTGGCAATGTGGAGAATTTACAGGCCGGGAGAGTGAGATAGCTGTAAACCTTGCCATCAGAAAAAAACAGAGTTCCATAACCAGAAGACTTCATAAAGCCTTGCCTGTTGTCACCAAAGGCCTGGTGGGTTTCCACCGGATAGAGAGGACAGACTTGTCATAGGAGGCCTCAGAGGACAGAATTTGACCAATGGTAAAAGTTACAGGGAGACAGACCTTGGCCTACACCTTGATGCAAAATATTTCTTAATCATCAAAATCCCCTAAAGATGAAACAGGCTGCCTATAGGCAGATTCTGGAAAACTATTTACTAGAAATGCATGGGGAAGAATTTGGTGTAGATGACTTCAGAGTTCTTAGAAGGGGCCCTGAGATGTAAAACCTGGGATCATGCAATCTTCTGATGATTAGCGCTGCTGAAACAGCAGAGCTGAAGGCAGGAGTTGTGGGATAGAACGGGCTCAGGTGTGGGAAGCTGTCACTCTGCACCCAAGTGGCTGAGAGCCTCACCCCTTTGCCCTGTGACCTGGACTGGAGAGCCTCATAGCTTAGCCTGAGCTAGCACATTGGAGGCAACCTGATATCCTGTATGCTTTGGGGAACCGTAGCCTCTCTCCTTTTACATGTGTTTCTTGAGCTTTGATTTGGTCATAGAACAACAGATTTGTAGAACTTGGAGCCAACTCAAAGGTCACTTAGAGATCATTTGGTCCAACCTGGCCACATTAAAGACACGGAAACAGACAGTGAAATCTGTGACTTAAATCACAAACACCATTAAAAATTGGAGTTAGAGTCCAGGCGCAGTGGCTCATGCCTGTAATCCCAGCACTTTGGGAGGCTGAGGTGGGCGGATCCCTTGAGGCCAGGAGTTGGATACCAGCCTGGCCAACATGGTGAAACCCCATCGCTACTAAAAACACAAAAATTGGCCAGGTGTGGTGGCATATGCCTATAATTCCAGCTACTTGTGAGAGGCTGAGGCATGAAAATTGCTTGAACCCAGGAGGCAGAGGTTGCAGTGAGCTGAGATCATGCTACTGCACTCCAGCCTGAGCAATAGAGCCAGAATCTGTATCAAATAATAATAATAATAATAATAGAGTAAGAAGAGAGCCTCAGGCCATGCCCCATCTGGCCACACCCCTTCATTTTCCTGAGAAAAGGAGTGATTGACTAAGATCACTAAGTGAGAGATGGCATGGCCCCTTATCTCTCAGTATGGTGTTCCTCCCAGTGACAGATTTCATCTCCTCTTTTCCACTGAGGATCTGTTCTTTCCAGAAACTCAGTTTCCTATTTGGTAACCTCTGGTATTTGTTACCACAAATGCTAGGTCTTGCAGAGATAAGAATTTCCTCACAAATGAGGCTGTTAGTCAGACTTAAGAGGGATTTTGCACCAGCTTTGGGTATAGACCTTCACAAAGAAAGTTGTGTTCTCAGATGGGCAAAAAAGCTGAAATGTTTGCCTTTTTTAGAAGGCAAAATTTCTCCTGAATCTCTTCTACTAGGGAAAATGCCCTCTCCTTTGGGATGCAGGGAAGCTGGAGCTGAGCTCACAGGGGGCCAAATCTGTCCCTCTCTGCCACAGTGCCACCTTCTCTGTGAGCCTGGCCTCAGGAGGGTGTGCAGCACTGCTGTGACTCTAGATGCAAAGAATCCTCCAAGCACACAGCATAGCACAGGTGTTTTATAAGCTGCAACTCACACTGCTAAACGAACACAATAAACATTATTCTGGGTAAATCTACCTGTTAATTCCTCCCTGAATTATTTTCATGTATGTATTTTTGTGCTTGACCCCAGAGTTAGTAGCATGGGTGGAAAATAGAATTTAACTTTATAGTAGTGAATTTTTTAATGAGGTGAGGGGATAAACAGTGTTTAGCAATTTTCTTCTCCTTTCCTCTCTCCCACTTTTGCTCTCTTCTTTTCTTTTTTCTTGTCTTCCTTCCTTTCCTCCTGAATTTTCCAACGCAGGGCTGCAAGCATTCATCAACAGAAGAATGAATGTCCACACTCTAAGAGTCTGTACATATAGCTTTAATGTAAGAATGCCCTATTCTGCCTTTTTTTTTTTTTTTTTGCCCATCTCAGAACTTTCTTTGCGAAGGTCTATACCCAAAGCCAGTGCAAAATCCCTCTTAAGTCTGACTAACACCCTTATTTGTTAGGAAATTCTTATCTCTACAAGGTCTAGCATTTGCAGTAACAAATACCAGAGGTTACCAAATACTTGTCCTGTCTGTTTCAAAGTTCTTCTTTGTGATTGCTCACCGCTCTTTGAGAAATTTTCCTTTCTCTACTGGAATTTTCCATGGAGTACTCTACCTCAAAGGCGAATTTTTCTAGTGAGGAAATGTGATCTTTAAAAAAAAATCATGACTCTGTTTGCCATTTTTAAAAGGCAAAATTTTATCAGACCAGAAGACCCAATCCACCAATATTTAATTGCCCCCAGGAAGTATTTCTCTGGAATAAAAATTAATTTCCCCAAATGTACTCGAGAAAAAATAAAAGTTTGGAAACTAGTGTTGTCACCTGTTGAGAGACTGGAATGAATGTAAAGAACAGGGGCCACCTTGGGACAGAAGACCTGGGCTCATGTCCTGTTTCCAGCCCTTCTGACATATTATGCCAGGTCGGCCACTTATAAAGTGGCCTTGAGCAAGCGAGTTAGGTGGCCTTGAGCCAGTGAGTTGGCCTCTTTATACCTCTGGGACATGGGGACAATACTGATGTATAACTCATAAGTTTGTTGTAATGAATAAATAATTTACTATATCTAAAGCATGGCGAAAGAAGAGGTGAAATTTCCTGGATCTTCCCTGGTAATAGAAGAACTGAAACCTGGTTCTGGAGGTTGGATACAGGCCATGCCCACATCAGAAAGCTGCAAAGAGCAAAGGGCAGCAAGAAGCTAGGACTGGCCAGACCTGCTCACAGGAGGCTGGGACTAGCAGGTGACTGAGGATGCATCAGAAAGCTGGGATTTGCAGTTCTCAAAGGAAGAAGCAGAATTCACAGTGGGAAGTAGAGGTTTGGGTCAAACGTTGCTTTGGAAGTTAAACCCTCTAACAAATTACCCAGATTGGAAAGAGCTTCAGCCTGAAAGACAGGAGATCACAACCTTGTCTCAGCATGCTAGGAACTTGCTATTTGACTGTGAAGAGGTAACCTCCTCTTTCTAAGATTCAATGTCCCTGTTGCTTAATAAAAGGAGAGGGATTGGATTGCTAGGTTTTCTCTTCTGGCTCTGATATTCAATGATTTCTGATTTGTGAACATTTGTTTCAGTGCTTAACAAAAAGAAGAGAGTATTCTGGATTATAATTTTAAAAAAGAAAGAAAGGAAATTCTTATGATTTAGTTGAACTGGTGAACTGTGCACCATTTCTAGCAATCCCTGGCAAATGTTTTATAACAGTTGCAGCTTGCTCACACTTTATGGAATATTTGTAGGAAAGGAGGTACATACCGATTGTAAGCAGGAAGACACTTGAGATGTTGAGTATCTTTGAATGTCTGATAAGAAAAGGGAAAATGGGACATGACATTTGATGTTAATTTTATTCATTCAGTAAACATATGCCAAGTGCATACTGTGAGCCTCTGCACCTGGTCCATGTGAATTCCACCTGATTTGGGTCTTCAAGAAGTCACAGTCTAGTGTAAGAAAAAGACAAGTAATTTAAAAATCCATTTAACAAGACGTAATGAAATGAGGGCTGGAGAAAGAAGAGATTAATCCCAACTCGGGGGATTAGGAAAGGCTTCATACAAGGCGACATGTGAACTGGCCCTTAAAATATGAGTAAGGCTTTGACTAACAGGGAATGGGGAGAGGGGGCATTCCAGGTTGAGAGAGTGATGTGAATAAAGACTTGTAAGTGGGAAATTTGGGGTATTTTTTAGGGCACAGAGATAGGCCACATCACAGGAACACAGAAGCATGGGAAATCTCAAAGAAGCAACTAGAAGGGTAGAATTTGTTTTAATTATTAGTTACTTTAATGGTAATTGACCATCCTTATCATTTTTACTGGAGAATCTTACGCAGTATTCATTTGAAGGACAAAGGATGATAAAGTAGGTGCTTGGGAAGATGATGTCAATATTTAATAATCCAGAGAAGTGTGATCTGCAGGTGGGGAGCATTGAGTCATATAAAAGTAATGACATTCTTGAGAAACGGATTTTGGTTTTCATATTTTAACTTTTTATTAATAGTAAGAAATCTATTGTAGATCTCAGAGTGACAGACTGGGGATTCGGTGAGCATTGTGAGGAACATAGATAAGTCATTTTGTATCTTCCAGGCCTTTCTAGATGAGTGACTTGGGGTGGCTAAAGGGGGGTTTTAAAAATAAAGATTCTGGGCCAGGTGTGATGGCTCAGGCCTATAATCCCAGCACTTTTGGAGGCCAATACAGGTGGATCACGTGGTCAGGAGTTCAAGACCAGCCTGGCCCATCTCTACTAAAAATACAAAAATTAGCTGGGCATGGTGGTGGGCACCTGTAATCCCAGCTACTCTGGAGGCTGAGGTAGAGGAATTGATTGAACTCGGGAGGTGGAGGTTGCAGTGAGCCAAGATCGCACCACTGCACTCGAGCCTGAGCAACAGAGCAAGACTCCGTCTCAAAAAAAAAAAAAAAGATTCTTTAGGCACATATTTAAAGTTAATATGGCCTTGTTACAAACGGATTCTGTAACCTTAGCCCCAGTCTTCTGACTGCTGGGTGTCGTAGCTTCTTCCTCAGAAAACGGTGGCAGTACTACCGTGCCGGGTCACCCTGGGAGGCCGACGGTGGGGTGTGAGGCACACTGGAGCAGGCCTTGGGTTCACTGTACCCTGCCGTCCTCATTCTCCAAGTAGTGACATTACTATCTCTATCATAGGCTTACACAATTATTCAATAATTACTTATTAGACACAAATATGTAATAAGGCTGTAATAAGACTCCAAGAATGTTAGTGATTATGTGTGATTATTTAAACACTTAGTCCTTTTTGGAGCACTGAATAGACATACACACAGAGTATATTCAATCCAAATACAACCAAGGCAGACAGGCGAGGTGACTCATGCCTGTAATCCCAGCGCTTTGGGAGGCCGAGGCAGGTGGATCACTTGAGCTCAGGAGGTCAAGACCAGCCTGGCCAACATGGTGAAACACTGTCTCTATTAAAAATACAATTTTAGCTGGGTATGTTGGTACGCACCTGTAATCCTAGATGCTCCAGAGGCTGAGGCAGGAGCATTGCTTGGACCTGGGAGGTGAAGTTTGCAGTGAACCAAGATCGCACCACTGCACTCCAGTCTGGGCGACAGAGTGACTCTGTCTCAAAGCAAAGAAACAAATGAACAAATAAAAGAAATACAACCAAGGCACTATCCAGCTCATATATATTTAGCACAAAATTTACCTGCAGGGCAACAATCAGAGAAATATAGGAAAGTGAACACTAATGAAAGATTGGAAGGAAGGAAAGACTTTTCCGGAAGAATGTTTTAGGGGATGAAAAATATAAGTCACAAAAACACCCTTCCCAGGTCTAGTTTAACACAAATCACTGAACTCTCATGGTTAGAAGATGCCTTGACAATTGTCCTCTTCACGCAGATGCTGAGCATCCTTGGCACAAGGCCCCAGTCCTTCAAGAGCCCCAGTCTCCCTTAGGACAGCTCACAGGTTTGAAAGGTTCCTTCTTGGGTGGGGCCACAATCTGACTCCCTCAACTTTTGGAATCTTAGAAATTCAGAAATGGGGCCAAGCATGGTGACTCACACCTGTAATCCCAGCACTTTGGGAGGCTAAGACAGACGGATTACCTGAGCTCAGGAGTTCAAGACCAGCCTGGGCAACATGGTGAAACCCTGACTCTACGAAAAAAAAAGTACAAAAATTAGCTGACATAGTGGCTTGTGCCTGTAGTTTCAGCCACTCATGAGGCTGAGGCAGGCGGATCATTTGAGGTGAGAAGGTGAAGGTTGAGGTGAGCAGAGGTCGCACCACTGCACTCCAGCCTGGGTGACAGAGCAAGACTGTCTCAAAAATAAATAAAACAAAATAAAATAAGAAATGGCAGAGCCCTTGAAGTTTATCTAAGCCCACCCCACACTGTACAGAAATACCTTTTATAACCCAGCTCATGGGGCTCAGGGTCTCCTGGCCTCCACCTCGATATTTTCCCTGAGGAGTTCCTCGGCTCTCCAAGGAAAAGCCTTTGCTATTATTGGGTAGTTCTAGTTGCTAGAAAAGATGTGCCTAGTTCTTTGCCATGGTCCTGGTTCTTTGCCATTAACTGACTCTATGGCTTTAGGCCCAGTTAACTTTGGAATCAACTTCACAGAGCAGGACTCATCTACCTTTGATTCGATCACTCTTCAGACACATGGAAACCCAGAATTATCTTTTTTTCCAGTTAACTGTTCCCGGCCCCTGCAGGTATTTCTCATTTTGCCCCTTTCCCTAAACGCTTCTTCCCTCTGTGTCTCTGCTTTTAACCTCTGGCTCAAATGCCTCTCCCACAGCATCTTCCTTTTTGTATCCTACCATCCATGGAAACCTGAGTGGCATGTCACTTTTCCAAGAAACCTTTCCTGAGCCCCCTTAGAAACGACCACTCCTTCATTCAGACTCTGGGCATGCTCTACCATTTACCCTCATCATTTTCTGCTTTGCTTAACTGTCTGTGGCCATAGATGGAAAGGAAAATTCATACTTTCTTCTCATGAGCCTATGTTTTGGGGAGCATTGAAGTTATTCACTTTCAGCTTAAAGAGTATATACATTCTGGCTGGGCACGGTGACTCAATCCCAGCACTTGGGAGGCCAGGGTGGGTGGATCACCTGAGATCAGGAGTTCAAGACCAGCCTGGCCAACATGGTGAAACTCCATTTCTACTAAAACACAAAAATTAGATGAATGTGATGGCAGGCACCTGTAATTCTAGCTACTTGGGAGGCTGAGGCAGAGAGAATTACTTGAACCAAGGAGGAGAGGGTTGCAGTGAGCCAAGATCACACCACTGCACTCCAGTCTGGGTGACAGCAAGACTCCATCTCTCTCTCTATATATAAAAATATATATAAATATATATGTAAATATATAAAATATATAAATATTTATGAATATATTAATATATTAAAACTATATATAATATATAAAAATATATTAAATATATATAAATTTATATATAAATATATAGATGTATATATGTATCAGCCTTGGCCAATTATTATACCTAATATTTACATTCATGTTAGGGCTAATTTTTCCACCTAATATTTACATCCACGTTGGGGCCAATTATTCTACTTACTATTTACATCCACAGTGGGGCTAATTATTCTACTTACTATTTACATCCACGGTGGGGATATTGGAAAGGGAGTATCACTCCTTGACTTACTGCTGTAAGAAAGTAAGTGGATAGCTGATACTACGTGAGAGGTGATATGCTGTCCCGAGCACAGAAGACTTAAATCTCAGCAGATGGGCAATCTTGGGCTGGCTGCTTAGCTGTCCTGTGCCTCATCTTACTTCATCTCTAAAATAAAGATAATAATATCCTCAACATAGAGCTGTTTAGAAGTTCAAATGACGTATTTATGTAATGGTGCCTGGCTTGGAGGAACTGCTCTATAAATGTTAGATAAAATGAGGTAGAATTAGAATTCAGTACAACCCCTTAAATTAGGGAAGTTGATGTGAATGTGCAGGATTATGCTCAATTGAGGAAAAATGATGTATCTGACAGAAGAACAGTAAACAGCTGTTATACAAGAAGCAGGATGACTGCTTATGCTCAAAATAAATATCAGTATACCATACAAATATCAGGCGGTATTATGTGGAGAATCCAAATTAGAAATTAGCATAAGTTCAATATTATTCAGTAATACATTATTATCAAAATTCCTAGGTCTTGTTTACTGTGTAGCCTTAGTCAGATCATATATATTGGGCCTGTCTTCTCAGGTACAAAATCTAGATGTTTGGAAAACAATCTCAAAGACTCCATTCAGGTTTAAAATTCTGACTCTAGCATTTTAACTCTCTATAAAACTCTTAGATAAAAACAACAGCAACGACAAACACTACGTTTAGGAAGAAATACATTGAGCATTGGGAAATGCTATGGAAAATCTAATACTGGCCGTCAGACGTAAGAAAGGTGCTTACCATATGGGCGGGAGTGCGGAGATGTTGAGTGGGCTGGCATGTGTGTGAATAGACTTTTTCCATTCCCACTGAAGACAGAGCCAAAACAAATTGACTTAAATTGCGTAAGGGAGGCCTTTCCAACGATCTCAGGTGTGTAACCGAGAAACAGTTGTCAAAGAGAGCTTGGGAAATCAGATCTTGAAGAAAAATCAGAGCAAGGGCTTTCAGCAGACGGCTTGCCGAGGTCTTCCCAGCCCATTGGCTCTCCAGCACACTTCTGTGCTAGGCTGGCTGTCCCGTCAGGCATCCTCCTCCTGGCTTTGTGGCTGGGTTGCTTCTAGTTCCCCTCACTTTCACTCTGACTCAGAGACCAAGTTAGATTGGGACAAGCAAAATTCCTAGTTGCTCACTGTTTTATTACTAGTAGTTAGATGGCAATTTGCACTGTGGCAATGTGCTTTAGAATGAGTTTTATTAACTGTTCATGGCAATTATTTTGAGGTACACTTCTTGTTGCCCCATTTTTAAGATGGAAATGCTAACACCAAGAGAGAGATGAAGGCAAAGTCACAGATGGCACCAGACTGCATAAGCTCCCAGGCCTGAGGCCTGAATTTGGTCCTCTTATAGCTATGTTACTGTAAGTACTATGAAGCCTTAGAAGGTCCTCATTTAAGAAATATGAGAAATAGGGCATGAGGGTGAAGATGCAGGAAAACCAGTAATCTACACACCAGACAACTTTACTATGCAGATTTCAGAGCTAGAAAGAGAATATAAAGAATCCAGCTGATGCTTTAAACATTTGGTATTACTAGAATCATTGTGACAAAGGTAAACATGGTTTTTGGCCTATACCAAGGTTTGTGACCGGGGTTCCTGGGGCCATGCAGCAGCTGTGAGCGTATATTTAATACATTCCTCCTTGAAAAGCCCATAATGGCTTAAGGAAGAAAAATATGCAGGAGTGGTATTCAGAGGCCTGTTCCCATACTGGCAATGCCATGAACTTGCTATGGGATTTGGCTAGGTCCCTTTCCAGCTCTGGGCCTTCTCTTTGCTGAGGCAAGTCTGGAGAGGATTGCAGAGCAGGAGATGTGGTTAGTTTATAGGTAGACAGTCTCTTTCTGCTCCTACAGTAGTGAATGCATCAGTTCACTGCAGACAGTGGACACGTGGCAGGTGCTGTGCAAAGTGAGTCTCACAGCCTAGGGAGAATTGTGGGTGTCAGGATAGTCCAGCGTTATCAGATCACAACCAGCATCATCATGGCACAATAGCAGGTATTCGGCAAATGCCTGCTGTAGGAATGCCTTATTGAATTAGCTAGAATTAGGTTCAGCTGTGAGCAACAAAGACCTGAAAAATCATGGTGTGGACAAGATAGACATTGAGTTCTCCACTACTGTGACCTCACAAAGAAGCCCTAATCCCCAGAACCTGTGAGAATGTTACGTTACATGGCAAAGGGGAATTAAGGTTGAAGATGGAATTAAGGTTGTTAGTAAACTGACTTTAACCTAGAGAGGTTATCTGGAGTTTTCTAGGTGGGACCAGTGTAAACCCAAGTGTCATTAAAAGTGAAAGAGAGAATCAGAAGAAAGACCGTGATGGCAGCATGAGAAAGATCGGGTCTATGTTGTCGACTTTGAAGACAGAAGAGGAGGATCACGATTTGAGAAATGTGGGCAGTTTTTAGAAGCTGGAAAAAATAAGGAAACGTATTTTCCCCTATAGCCCCCAGAAAGGAATACATTAATCTTAGCTCAGTAAGACCCATGTCAGACTTCTGTACTGTAGAACTATAAGACAAAAAATAATAATTTTATTGTTTTAAGCCACTAACTTTTTGGTAATCTCTCAGAGCAACAATAAGCATGTTATAGAATGGCCAAAAAGATATCTGAGATAAGCAACCTGAGGAAGGTAGCTGCAGCCCCATGGGCTCCTTCTTTCTTACTGCTTTACTGTGTGATTTCTATTTGCAAGGACACCTTGAGGACAAAAATGGCTCCTGGAGCTCCAACCACTACATTTAGAATCTGAGTAGATGAAAGGATGAAGAGAAGTTCTGTCCCTAAGAACAGTTTCTGAAAGTCACACATGTATCTGCTGATTTCTCACTAGACATGCCTTGGTCACATGCACCCACCAAACTGCGAGAGAAACCAGGAAATCCAGTCTTTAAGCTGCCTCGGTTTATGCCCAGCCAAAAACCAGTATAGTTAACTGAAGAAGAGAATGAATGCTGGGAGGCAAACAACGAACTCTGGCAAGTAATGACAGTTTTTCTTCCTCCCTTTCTCTCTCCTTCTCAAACAAACTTTTCTTTTTCTTTTCTTTCTTTCTTTCTTTTTTTTTTTTTTTGAGATAAAGTTTCACTCTTATCACCTAGGCTGGAGTGCAATGGCGCAATCTTGGCTCACTGCAACCTTTGCTTCCTGGGTTCAAGCAATTCTCCTGTCTCAGCCACCCGAGTAGCTGGGATTACAGGTGCCTGCCAACACCCAGCTAGTTTTTGCATGTTTAGTAGAGATGGAGTTTAGTAGAGGTGAGGTTGGACAGGCTGGTCTTGAATTCCTGACCTCAGATGATCCACCCACTTCGGCCTCCCAAAAGTGCTGGGATTACAGGCGTGAGCCACCACATCTGGCCCAAACAAAGATTTTTAAAGATCTGAGTTCTAAGCTCAAAATCTGTTTTGGATGTACGATAAGAAAGCATGTAGACTCTCATTTACTGATTTGCGTGTCATTTACTTATCTTCCAATCCTTTCTCCTTGGCCTAATTCACATCGTTGGCGTTATTCTCCACGTGGCTGCCTTTGAGAGCTTATCACTCTCTCCCTTGATCACCACTGTCTTTATTCTGGCAGAAGCCCATGACCTGTCATCTGGATTCTTTCTGAAGCCTTTGGCACTGTTGAGGTAGATGGAGTAGGTTTCATTATCCCTAATTTCTTCCAAATGAGGAACATGAAGCTCAGGGAGCCAGAATGACTTACCCCAGGTCACAGCTGGTAAATGGTAGGGTAGCAATGTTGAAAGGTGCTTGGCTGTGTGCTGGCTGTCTAATGTTACCAGAGTCCCTCTCCACTGCTAACCAGACCTCCTGATGCAAAATGAATTTGCTGATGATAGTTTGGGAGAAGTTTTCTAACTTATCAAAAATTGTGGTAATTTATGATCTACTACTATAGGGTGCTACCGGTAGAGGGAAGGAGTGGGAGAAGAAGAGAGAAAATAGGAGAAAGGTTGACTATAAGGTGAACATCCTCATTCTTAGTAACTGTGTAAATATGCTGGGATTTCCAAATGAGATTTCTCTATAAATCCAGCCTCTCTCCTACCCCAACTATCACCAAAGTCTCTATTTCTGTATTCCCAGGGTAGACACTTTGGAATTATCTTTTATTCTTCCCTCTCTCACCCATCCCTTGACACTGGCCCCTGCCATCTAGTTATTGCCAAATTCTCAGGATTCTAAATCAGCAACAGCTCTTCTATCCATTTCTTTCTTGCTATCCCCACTGCCACTGACTGCTCTTCTGTTTCATATTTTGGGAGCTGCCCAAAAGTCCCCTTTCCTTCTGTCTGTTCCTCCCTCCTTCCTTCCTGCAACGTTGCTAAACAAATATTTTTGAAATGTAGCTAATAAGTCCACTGCCCAGAAAAGTTCAGCGGTTCTCCACGACTTCACAAGAGTGCGTCCCCTGTCCTTTTCTGCTTTGCTGCCCTTTGAATGGAATCCCTTCTACTGCTATTCAATATCCAAACCATCCGCAACTTTCAACATTGAGCACAAATGGTTCCTTATCCATAAAATCTTCTTTGATATTTTCCTACTGTGCCTAAGCTGGAAACAATCCTCCTCTTCCCCTTAGACTCTCCAACATCTTTTTTGGGGGCGGGGGTTGTGGGGACAGAGTCTCGCTCTTTCATCCAGGCTATAGCGCTGTGGTGTGATCTCGACTCACTGCAACCTCCACTTCCTGGGTTCAAGCCATTCTTCTGCCTCAGCCTCCCAAGTAGCTGGGACTACAGGTGCACATCACCATGCCCGACTGATTTTTGTATTTTTAGAAGAGATGGGGTTTTGTCATGTTGGCCAGGCTGGTCTCGAACTCCTGACCTCAGGTGATCCGCCCGCCTTGGCCTCCCAATGTCCTGGGATTACAGGTGTGAGCCACTGCGCCTGTTCCCAAATTTTATTTTTTAAATTCTAACTGTATATTTAGTCGCCTAATTATTTGGCTGTGGTCTACTTCCACCAGTACTTGTGTAAGTTCCATGAGGATATTGACCATGTCTTTTTCAGTCACAGTTGTATGACCAGGATGCAGTCAATATAATCATAAGTTTTGTGTCCAAACAAAATCATTCTAAACAAGAAGCTCATAACGGGAGTTCAGAATATCTTGAAAACCTGCTAAAATGATTCCAACAGTAATGCTTTACTACCCTCACCTCTTTGGCCTTACCCCTGATGAGGGCTACGGTATTCACTTTCTATCTGTCATTAAAGTTATTTGAATGTAAGCGTCTCTCTGGAATCTAGACTAAACTCTTAAAGGACTGGACCTTACATAATTTATCTACCCATCCCCCCACACTACTCACACCCCTCTCACTTTGACCACATCATGAATTCAGGAAGTAAATGATAAATGATGTCAATGCTATGGAGGATGACATCTTGTACATTTAAGAAATGTTGCCTTCCTTTGCCTAGAGCAGCTTGGCTTTGGAATATTTAGACAGTTCAATCTCTTACCTCTGCCAGAGAGAGTCCTTTTGGTAAAGAGAATGCTTGGTTATGGTTTTAAAAAGTTTCAAAGTAAGGGCCAAACATTTCAAAAGGCAAGCAGATGGGCCCTGCAGGTAGCATTCACTGACTAACCAGGATGCTTTCAACTGCCTGAGCTAAAATTGGTGCTAGGGGCTAACGTCCTGCTTGTCTTGCCTCATTAGAAAGTCCTTCTCTTTCTAAGGTGTGTTTCAGAGAGAAAAAGAGAAATGAGCGGGGAGAAAAAAAGACAGTGCTGGGTTGCTACTGGAGGGAACTGGATCTGGAGATGAAGCATAGAGTTGAAGACCGGACTGATCATTTCACCTTTCATCTCTTTATTACTACGCCACACTCCCATGTCAAGCCTCAAGCTGCATTTCCTCTGAGGATCCTTCCAAAGAAAAGAGCTTGCCTTTTTTTTTTTCACCGCCCCTCGGCTTCCAAAGGCCTTTCTGATCTCTTTAGCTAGAACTAGCTGAGGAGGGCCATGACCTCTTTCTTTCCTGCCGCTCTGAGGAGGAGCAGAAAGTGGAGTAGGTGACAGGCAGGTGACCTACCTTACAGTGGGAGTGGGGGAGTGTTTTGCCCAAATTAGCATCACAGAGAGAGTTCCGAGGCTTTCCTTCCCACCAGATTCGAGCATCAGTCTGGTGAGCAGTGGCCATCTAAAGCTGAGGCTGTGGGGGTGCAGAACAGAGGAAGAGATAACATCCTCATTAACTTCCCATTCTACACACAGAGAAAAGACAGGGAGGGGGTAACACTGTAGGAAGTGACAGCAAAGAGTGGGTCATCCCAAATCCACACACAGAAACATCTACCAACGCCACGGTCCAGAGCCTGGATTGGGGTCTTAAAACACTTGCTTGGGAAGAAGCATTTGTTACCAATTTTCCTCTAAGAGGATGAGTCAGAATTTATCCCATTCACTCGGAGAAAGCATAACTGTAATCTTAGTGCTTCCTTCTGTTGAAAGAACACTTAGTTTGGAGTTGCTTGGCTATTGCTGCATTGATCTCAACCTAATTTTTTTTTTCTTAGAGAATAACACTGAATTAAAAGGCAATTCAAAGCCTGCCAAGAGAAATCGTGAATATCTGATCCAGGAGCCCTGGTCACACTATGAATTATTGGCTCCTCTTGACCTTTCTCTGTTAAGACATTGACAAAAAGAAAAGATATCTAATTTAAAACTGAGACCTAAACTCTGGTCCATAAAAAAGTGTAGACCGTATTAGTTGAACAACAAATATTTACCCTTCTTCATGAAGAGATGACAAGGAGGTGGGAGCAGGAGTTTCTACCCCAACATAGCACAGTGCCCACCCTAGAGAAATGACTCCTACCCGCATACACTGAACCAGGGAAAGGTATATGCACTCCGCAGATACATGTCACCTGTCTAGCAAAGGACGTCACAGAGGAGCTCTAACAGAAACAAGGGACTATCAGAAGAACCTAGGAGGACTCTTTATCCCAAATCTGAAATGACTTCTCATCTGTAGATGAGGAAAGAGAAGAAGCTCCAATATGAGCTCTTTAAAAAAAATGTGGGTCATGTGAAAGAAAGACTCCATCACACTGAGGATTCAGAGAGGATGCATATTTGTAAAAGACTAACTGGTGAACCTACAGTAGTCATTTCTGGTGTTCAGTCATCTTTCAAATATATGTGAATCCTGGAGCCAGTGCCTGAAGAGAGGCAAATGAATTCATAAATTTCGAATACAGGCTGCTTTTGCTAGACAAGACCCTTGCTCTCTGAACACTTGTGCCCGTCACCTGGTGCAATAGGCATATATTCCTGGCAAACCCCGGGACTGAGGAAGTGAGCATTACTGAACTCACCAGTGATTTCTTATCAGTGCCTGTCAGAAACAAAATGTTCTCACCTCATCTCATCTTGTCTAAGCCTCTTTTCTATGGCTGCTTTCATGAGATATTAGTTATTTATACCCCAACATTAACTTTTATTATTGACCCTCTCCCAAAGGATTTACCCTCAAAGACTCATCCTTCTTTTGGGGTGAAAGGCTTCTCTTAAAGGGATTCTGGGCATCCATCATTAAGAACCAGGGCTACTTGTGTTAATCTGGAAATTACACAATATGAGGTAGTTGCCTACTTAGATAATATCACATAAAATAATGATCCTTTTTGTTCATGCAGTTTTACAATTGTTGTCCTCAGACTTTGGTGTGTATCACCACCTCCCAGGGAGCCTGAATGCTAGAGTCCCACTATCTGAGTTTTAGTCAGTGTATCTGTGGTTGGGCTCCATATCTATTTACCATTAAAGCTTTCTAGATATACCTGATCATTAGTCTGATATGGATTCACTGATCTACTGTTTTTCTCTTCTCTAACACACCTTAAGCGTATGCTAGCAGACTATTCACAATTGTCAAAAAGCAGAAACAGGCTGGGTACAGTGGCTCATGCCTATAATCCTAGCACTTTGGGAGGCTGAGGCAGGTGGATCACCCGAGCTCAGGAGTTCGAGACCAGCTTGGCCAATATGGTGAAACCCTGTCTATACTAAAAAAAACAAAAATTACCTGAGTGTGGTGGCAGGCGTCTGTAATGCCAGCTACTTGGGAGGCTGAGGCAGGAGAATCACTTGAACCTGGGAGGCGGAGGTTGTAGTGAGCTGAGACTGCACTATTGCACTCCAGCCTGGGCAGCAAGAGCAAACACCAGCTCAAAAAAAAAAAAAAAAAAAGAGAGAGAGAAACAACCCAAATGTCTATCAATGGATGACAAAAACAAACTGTAGCATGTATATGCAACTGAGTATTATTCAGCCATGGAAAGCAATGGAGTGTTGCTACACAATGCAACATGGATTCACCATGAAAAGATTATGCTAAATGAAATAAGCTTAACACAAAAGATCATGTATTGCATGGTTCCATTTGTATGATATACCTAGACTAGACAAGTAAACGCAATGAAATAGAAAGCAGATTGGTAGTTAACAGGGGCTGTGAGGAGGAGAGATGGGGTATACATCTTAATGGGTCTGGGGTTTTCTTTTGGAGTCTGGAAAATGTCTAGACCTAGACAGAGATGGTGGTTCACAACACTGTGAATGTACTAAATGCAACAAAGGTGTTTGCATTAATATAGTTAATGTTATGTTGTTTGAGTTTCACATCCATAATTTCATTTAGTCTTTATAAAACCCTTGGGAGAGAGATAAACAGACACTCACATACATAAAACACACACACACACCACCTTTCATTTGGATGTCACTTTAAGGGAAGCCTGTGTTATCAAAACATGTAATGTTATTGTCAAGAACAGCGTGATTTTTTTCCCCCATTAATCCTTATCTTGATTTAAAAGTACAAATCTATAATAACCTGGAGTTGTTTTGTTTTGCTTTTGAGACAGAGTCTCACTCTGTTGCCCAGGTTGGAGTGCAGTGGCATGATCTCAGCTCACTGCAACCTCCCTCTCCCAGGTTCAAACGATTCTCATGCCCAGGCTGGAGTGCAGTGGCATGATCTCGGCTCACTGCAACCTCTGCCTCCAGGGTTCAAGTGATTCTCCTGCCTCAGCCTCCCGAGTAGCTGGGACCACAGGCACCCACCATCATGCTCAGCTGACTGTTGTATTTTTAGTAGAAACAGGGTTTCCTCATATTGACCAGGCTGGTTTTGAACTCCTGACCTTGTGATCCACCCATCCTGGCCTCCCAGAGTGCTGGGATTATAGGCGTGAACCACCGCACCCAGCCAATGTAGCACTATTTATTCACCCATCGAAGGACATCTTCTGGGTTGTTTCTAGACTGGGGCTAGTATGAATAGAGCTCCTATAAACATATTAGTCAGGCACGGTGGTGGGCACCTGTAATCCCAGCTACTCAGGAGGCTGAGGCAGGAGAATCACTTGAACCTGAGAGGTGAAGGTTGCAATGAACCGAGATTGTGGCATTATACTCCAGCCTGTGCAAAAAAATTGAGACTCTGTCTCAAAGAAACAAACAAAAACTTATTGTCTTATTGTCCAGGAGGCCAGAAGTTGAAACTGGGTAGGCGGGACTGTGTTCATCCTGGAGGCTGTAGGGAGAATGTGCTTGCCTTGAGCTTCTAGGGGCTGCTCCCATTCCTTGGTTTCTGACCCCATATCCCTCAGACCTCGGCTTCTATGGTCACATATTTTCTGATGCTGACCTTTTGCCTCCCTTCTTCTTAGAAGAACCCTTATGATTACACTGGGCCCAATCCAGGAGAGTCTCCCCACCTCCAGATCCTCCACTGAGTCACATCTGCAAAGCCTCTTTTGCAATGTAAGGTAATGTATCCACAGATTCAGGGAATGAGAACATGGGAATCTACGGGCACTATTATTCCACCTACCACGAAGCTTTGGAAACTGTAATCAGAAACGTGACCATCTATTTTCTTCCAAGCCTGTTCATCCTCAGAACACAGCGTCTGTGGTGGTCACTGTATAGTCTTAGCCATGCATGCCAGAGACCTTAGCGTCATCTTCAAATTCATTCCCTCAGCCTTCCCAGACTGTATTTAGTTTTCAATCAAGTTCAAAGCCCTATTAATTGAAAAATAGGCTAGGCGCAGTGGCTCACGCCTGTAATCTCAGCATTTTGGGAGGCCAAAGCGGGCGGATCATGAGGTCAAGAGATTGAGATCATCCTAGCCAACATGGTGAAACCCTGTCTCTACTAAAAAATATAATAATTAGCTGGTCGTGGTGGCATGTGCCTGTAGTCCCAGCGACTCGGGAGGCTGAGGCAGGAGAATCGCATCAACCTGGGAGGTTGATGCCAAGATCATGCCACTGCACTCCAGCCTGGTGACAGAGTGAGACTCTGTCTAAAAAAAAGAAAAAATAGAAAAAAAATAGTGAAAGATTTAATATTTTTTAAAAAGTATAAAAGTGAGAGAAAAGAGTTTCTCTTTTCCCCTAGTCCTTTTTCTCAAAGGTCCATTTGTAACAGATAGTCTGAAATTGGCTACAGATCACAGAGACACCAAATAAAAGATGCTTGAACAGGATAGAAACATTTTTCTACTTAAAAATATTCAGGGAAAAGTAGTCCAAAGTTGATGTGGTGATCTGTCCTACAAATTGCTCAAGAATCAGTCTCGGCTGGGCACAGTGGCTCATACCTGTAATCCCAGCACTTTGGGAGGCTGAGGTGGGTGGATCACAAGGTCAGGAGTTCAAGACCGGACTGGCCAATATGGTGAAACCCTTTCTCTACTAAAAATATGAAAGTTAGCTGAGCATGGTGGTGGGTGCCTGTAGTCCCAGCTACTCGGGAGGCTGAGGCAGGAGAATCACTTGAAGCCGGGAGGCAGAGGTTGCAGTGAGCCGAGATCCAGCCTGGGCAACAGAGCTAGACTCTGTCTGAAAAAAAAAAAAAAAAAAAAAGAATCAGTCTCCTGTCAGTCTTGTCTCTCTGCCTTCCCTAAAGTGTGGACCTTACACTCATGATCCAAGCGTTCTAGACATCAGGATAACAAAATCGACAAAGGAGTACACACATTATCTTTTAAGCAAGGTTATCAGGAAATGCCACACAACCAGTTTACATTCTAGTGGTCAAATTTTATCACATGGTCACCCATAGTTGTGAGAGATACATATGGGTATCATATTTGTTTGAAGTACATATCCTGGCTGGGTGGAATGGCTCACACCTGAAATCCCAGCACTTTGGGAGGGGGAGGTGTACAGATCACTTGAAGTCAGGAGTTCAAGACCAGCCTGACCAACATAGTGAAACCCCATCTCTACAAAAATACAAAAGTTAGCCAGATGTGATGGTGGGCACCTGTAATCCAAGCTACTCGAGAGGCTGAGGCAAGAGAATCACTGGAACCCATGAGGCGGAGGTTGCAGTGAGTCAAGATTGCGCCATTGCACTCCAGCCTGGGCAACAAGAGTGAAATTCTGTCTCAAATAGATAAACAGATAAAGTACATATCTTTATTTTATTTAAACATGTGAGATTGCCTTGCTATACTCCTTGCATTCTTGCTCAAACTACCCTGCACACACAGCCACTCTTACTTGTTTTTAGCAGTTGCTTGGCATTTCGTTGTATGCATTAGCCGTCATTGAATTGTTTGATGTTTAGCCGATCTTTTCCCCCTCTTTTTTTCCCCACACTAGAATCAATCCTGCAGTGAATATCCCTGACCATCCCTCTAGTGTGCTTTGTGAATGGCACCTTTTCTGTTGTCCTTTATTTAAGCCTGGGTTTCCCAGAAGTCAAACCTAAGGTGGAAGAACTATGTCATTTTATATTATTAGGGAATCCCGTCTCAGGCAATAGGAGTGAGCAAAACACAAATGGAGGGAGAGCCAATATAAAAATGGTTATTGAGCTGATCATTGTTAAATGATACTGATTACTCAGTCAATGGAACTATACCTCTAAGCAGCCTTAAAACCACATCTAATGACCAACCATTAATAGAGGTAGGGGAGAGAAAAGAGAAGGGCTTATCTCCTGACTTCTGCCTCCCAGTCATCAGAGGTCTACTCCCCAGGGTGTTAAATCTTTTCTAGTTTGTGCATTCATGTTTGGGAATGCTGACCCAGCCTTGCATCAATGTTAATAAGCAAAGCCTGGGGTCGGAGGTGAGTGGTGTGCAGTGTGAACAAGAGACTGCCAGTTTGTACCTATAAAGCTCATCAGAATCCACAGAGTTGCATGAGGTCAAGGAGACTTGCCCTGGTACGAGGAATGGACTGTATCAAATATCTATCATTCATCCCTGAAGATCTGTTCATTCTTCTTATTATAATTGGTTCAGATACTAAAATAGGGAATAATCTCTATGAGAACAAGATACCCTCACTTCTTTTCTATGAGGGGAAATAAAAGTTCAATTAGAGTCTGCTTCAAGATGATCTTGTGGCCACGATCGAGATTGATTATGCTCTTAACCACCTTCTCTAGACGTCCCTCCCTAGGCTAGCACTTCAGCTGTTCAGGTTTGCTTACCTGGTGAAGTGACCATCTGCATATCTGCTTTTAACATCACACTGTACTGCCATTCATTAGACTTCCTAACCACACTCATGCTACCACTACCTAAGTTCATCCATTCAGGTCTGCTTCATTTCTTGACTGGCTATTTATTTATTTATTTATTTTGAGACTGAGTCTAGCTTTGTTGTCTAGGCTGGAGTGCAGTGGTGCGATCTTGGCTCATTGCAACTTCTTCCTCCTGTGTTCCAGCAATTCTCGTGCCTCAGCCTTCAGAGTAGCTGGCATTGCAGGAATGCACCAACACACCTGGCTAGTTTTTGTATTTTTAGTAGGGATGAGGTTTCACTATATTTCCCAGGCTGGTCTTGAACTCCTGGCCTCATGTGATCCACCTGCCTCCGCCTCCCAAAGTGCTGGGATTATAGGTGTGAGCCCGGAGAATTGCAATAGCCTTTTAACAGATCCCCGTGTTTCATATTTTCATCTCTCCATCCCATACTCATGAGTTTCACCAGATGAAATTTATAAAATGATGGCTGGGTTCATGTGATACTCCACACAAAAATGGCTTTTTATTGGTCATGCTATGAAGTTCAAACTCTTTAGCCCCAAGTTTAAGGCTGTTGTTATTTAACTGATTTCCCAGCACTAACTCATTCTTCACTCTCCCTCTACTCTCATATACTCTAATCCCAGATAACCACTCTGGATCTAGGCCTTCCTGTTGTCATGACTTTTCTGACACGGTTTCTGTCATATGCATGCATACCCAAACCCTGCTTATCTTCCAAAACCAACACAAAGAAGACACTAACCTAGGGCTTGGAGATGGAGTCAGTAGGAAATAGGAGACAGGCAATCAGAACCATTGCAAGGTAAACAGGGAGGTGAGTCAATAGCCAGTTTAGAGGTCCCTTACCCTACCACTAAGTACCCTATTTTCTCCAACACCCAACTCATAATTTTTTTTTTAGGATTTTTTATTTAACACCAATACTTGTTTTACTGTTATACTTTACTTCTTCTTTTAGGTCAAATACTTCAAAAGCAGTAACAGATTTAACATGTTGAAAATTAATTTGTAGTATGTTAGACTGAACAAAATAAAACTGATTTTTGTGAATTCTTTTATTGACATTAGGGAAATCACAATAATATGCTTTCATATTTAATTGGTTATGTCACCTAAACAACTTTAGCTCTAGTTTTTTAGATAGACCAACTCAAAAGAGGCACTTGAAAAGCTTTATATATGTGTGCTGGGCAATAAGTCACATTTTCTAGAATTTTTCATGAGAGCATATTAAATAAATATAGCAACAGTTATTTATAGGTTAACAGGCACTGTGTTACAACAAGTATATTGTAGGCACTGTGCTAGGTGCAGAGAATACAGTTATGAATGAGACACACGCTTTGCCACCAAGGGACTTAAATACTAATCAAGAAGATAGACAAGTGAGTAAGAAGTCAAGTATAGGAGGATTCATGCCACTATGGGAGTATATTAGTGGGCTGGCAGGAGGATAGCGATGTGTGATTGATAAAGGATTTTTTTTTTTTTTTTTTTTTTTTTTGAGCTCTGTTGCCCAGGCTGGAGTGCAGTGGCATGATCTCGGCTCACTGCAACCTCTGCTCCCAGGTTCACACGATCCTCCTACCTCAGCCTCCTGAGTAACTCAGACTACAGGTGCACACCACCACGCCCAGCTAATTTTTGTATTTTTAGTAGAGATGGGGTTTCATCAAATTGGCCAGGCTGGTCTTGAACTCCTGACCTTGTGATCCGCCTGCCTCCGCCTCCCAAAGTGATGGGATTACAGGCGTGAGCCACCTCACCCGGTGATAAGGAATTAGAAAAAATGGCACACGAACTAAATCAGAGTAGATCTCTATGTCAAACATTCATTCATCTGTTTCTTTAGTGATTGCGTAATCATTCACTTTTGTTCCTTGATTCAGTTGGCCTTTATTGGGAGCAGTAGCAGACACTCTTGGTTGATCTAATGCTCATTTCCAACCTTCTTATTCCTAATCACCTTCAAAACAGGGGTGGCCATTTGACCCAATTCTAGTCAATAAGATAAAAAGGTAAAACCGCTGCAGGGATGAATCTTCAGTAACATTTTAATTCCCTGACATGGATACCACCATTTTTCTTCCTTTTTTTTCTGTTCGCTGGATTGTATGTATGATGACTCGAGCTTCTACAGACAGAATACAATTATGAGGAAAAAGTGCAGAGGATTTCCACTGAATAGAGTTGGAGCTAATGTATTGCGCCTCTGAACTAGCACCAGCAATCATCTATCTCTGAATATCTCATGTAGGAAAAAAAATGAACTTCCGTTTGTTCAAGCCACTGCAGTTCACTTTTTCTCTTACCTGCAACGGAAACTATTCCTAACACATTTGGGAGCCTGCTTTTGGCCAGGGTTTTCGTTTGGTGGTCTCTTAATAAAGTTGTCTATTGCAAACAACTTAAAAAGGAGAGCTCCATGACAAAGGAGCAGGTGGTGATCTCTCTTCAGTTACTTCTCTTCCCTCAGTGAGTGAGGCACTAAGATTTATAACCGGGAGATTGGGACACGAGTTATTGGTGTCTGGCCCCCTGTCCGGCACCGTCGTATATTTCCTTAATGAAGTGTGAGACCAGGACTCCATAAATTCACATAGTAGCAGAAGCAGGCAGCAGCTCGTCAGTGGAGCTATTCAGGGAACCTAGCATCATGCTTTGCGTATTAGAGAAGTTCACAGCCGGTTAAAAATAGGCTTGGAGAGAAGTCGCTTTTAGACCACAGCTCATTTTGGATTTCTCTGGAGCCCCATTCTGGGCCACAGTGTATTTCCTTTTTCCTTTCGTTCTAGTGAGAGTACTCAGGCAGTTCAGATACAATAGATGCATGGTTATCTTTAGTTCTGTTGTGCACAGAAAGCAGAACTATGAAAAAAACAGTAACTTCTCGGGCACATGGAATGTTGCAGCTTTTTAATAAATGGCAACACCACTGAGCCTTTACTAGGGACCAGCCTCTGTACTTTAAATCCTCAAAACAACCTTGTGAGAAAAATACTACAAATAACCTGATATCCCTGATGAGGAACCTATGCTTCAGTGCAAATAAGCAATGTACCCTGCTATGGAGTAGCAGTATCCAAATTTGAACCCGGGTCTGTCTGACTCCATTCAGAGCCTGTAGTCTTAGCCTCCATTCATGCAAAGTCACACATGGTTTTCTGTATCACTTGATTTTGATCCTTAGAGGAGACCTGTGAAATAGGCAGGGCAAGGAAATGATCCCAATTTACTAGGAGAAAACCTTGGACCAGAGAAGTGAAACAACCTTTTAAGGTTAACTAGTCCACATGCAGTAGAACTGGGACTTGAAGCCCATCTTCTGACTTTGAGTCTTGTGCTCTCTCAGGGCAAGCTGAGTGCTGGAGCAGCTTAGTCATGAAAAAACACCCCGAAACTGTTTTTGATTGACTTCTGAGTTTCAACGGCCAACACTGTAACAAGAAACCAGCTAACCCAGGGCTATTCTGATTGACTTAGTGTCTTTCAGAGATCAGTTCCTACCTAGCACCTCTGTTGAATGAATGATATTTGGTGCTTTCATTTAAAATTTCAAATATGTCTGGGTGCAGTGGCTCATGCCTGTAATCCCAGCACTTTGGGAGGCTGAGGCGGGCGGATCACCTGCGGTCAGGAGTTCAAGACCAGCCTGACCAAAATGGAGAAACCCTGTCTCTACTAAAAATACAAAATTAGCTGGGTTTGGTGGTGGGTGCCTGTAATCCCAGCTACTTGGGAGGCTGAGGCAGGAGAATCACTTGAACCAGGAGGTGGAGGCTGCAGTGAGCTGAGATCAAGCCATTGCACTCCAGCCTGGGCAACAAGAGAGAAACTCAGTTTCAGAAAAAAAAAAAAATTCATTGTTTTCACCGTCAATTTAACAGTCCTTCAAATAATGGTCAGCGAGAGTGAGCTGAGGGGATCAATGTCTATCAGGGGCACCGCCAATTTAGCTGATAAAGTGAGTATAATATCTCTTTGAACATTAAAATTATCCAGTGACAAGGAAGCTGACAATTAGCTTATAAGAGCTGAGTATAGGGATTGTACATGTGAATATTTTTTTAAACACCTGAGTTTTGAAAAATAAAAGTGGCCTGCCTACATTTTCAAGCACAGTGGTAATCAAAAGGGAGCTCTATGGAGGTAATAATACCTTGTATTTTAAATACTGCTTGTCTTTGAAGAGCTCAAAACATTCTGTAATCATTTCCTTATTATAATTCTCAAAACTTCCTGGGTCAAAAAGTTACAAAGTTTATATCTTAACAGTCTGGCCTCGGTTTCTTCTTTGGGAATTTGAAGTGGAAGACCAGGCTGCTAAGAGCTCCGTCAGTACAAACACCTTTCCCACCTTCTCCCCACCAAGCCCTTTTCCATCGCCAAGGCCCCTGCCTCTGCAATCCTGCTACCTTACTTAACCTATTTTTTTCTACGTCTAACAGGTTAGTCTCATGATATAGAACCATAGATTACTTTAATTAGGAGAGTTTCGCACCAGTGAGCTGGAGGCTAAACAACTGGTTCCAGACAGGAAAGGAGAGGGGCCCTTCAGTTAGAGCAGTTCCATTTTTATCTGCTTTTATATATTGGGGATCAGCATAAGACTTTATTTTTAAGAAGGATTTTGATGTTTAAAAAATTGCAATCTGGTCATTCAGCCCAGTTCCCTCATTTTACTGATGGGAAAACCGAGGCCCAGAACCAGGGAGTCACCTGCTTAAGGTCTCATCTGAGCTCCTGAGTGACCTGCCTGTCCTTGAACACTGATCCCTGGGTGCCAGTCCTGGGGGGTCTTGGCAGGCCACCAGGTTGCTTGTCCTAAGATGTCACTTTGACAACAAAAATCCCAAATGAATACTGGTAGCCATGGGCTCATGCCTTGGGGGTCTTTAATGCACCTGGCCACAGAATCTTCCTCCCTTTTTAGAGTTAAAGGCACTCATTTTACCTGGGAACATTTGACTAGAGCATGCAGAAAGAAACGAGTAGAATTAGTATGTGCCATTTTCACCTAGTCCCAAAATGATTCTCCACCTGAACTAGGTCATGAAGAAAAAAAGTGTAAGTACAAACATACACATATATTTATATAGCTATTGCCTTCCAATGAGCTCAAAGCGTATATATATATATGTGTGTGTGTGCCATTAGTTCTTCTGGGGGAAAGGAAGAGTGGTTATTGTCTGCCTCATTTTGTATGAGGAAACCAAGGCAGAGAATAAACTGATCTTGACTCAAATCATGGCCTGAATTGGTGGTGTTGGTGTAGGATAGTCTAATCTAAGCATTTGTTGTATCATATTGTGCTCCAAGAGTGAAGTCTGGGAAGCTGGTATCAGGCTGCACCCTTGAGCAAGTGTTTCATTCTCTGAGCTTCAGTTTCCCCATATGGTAAATGAAGAGAGAAGGGTCATTGATCATTTTTTCTCTATGGCTCCTCTCTATGTACTGGAATTGAAGGATTGAAAGGAGCAGGGCTGAGCCTGGAGCAGTCCATCTGCTCCTCACTCCCTTAACCCAGAGTATTCCAAACTTTGGGGAGTGTGCCATGAATGCACTCACGTAGTAGTTTTGTTGGGGTCCTGGGCCAGACTACATACCAAGAGGTGGGGCAGCTCCATCAAGCAAATCCAAGTCCCAGCTGCTATGTAATCCTGGGACTGAAAATGTGGATGGGGTGTGTTTATGTGGGTGTGGGTGTGTGGGGAGGGAGGGGTGTACAGGAGCTTGAGTGGTGAGTGGTGTATTGTGGGCCCAAGCTCTAAGTCCTGGAGACACCAGCAGTGATGCTGCTGGTGTGGAGCTTGCCACCGGGTCTCAAGAAGGCAGGCTAGAAGCAAGATGGGTGCTCTGTCAGGGACCCATGGAGTACCCTGGACACTACTAATAGCTTTAAGCTATTCTTGGCCTTACTTCTTTTTCACTTTCCCTAGAATGTCAGTTACCTCATTAAAAGTTATCCCTGACATGACTCCATGGGCGATACACAAATGGCCAAGAAACACATGAAAAGACACTCAACATCATTAGCCACTAGAGAAACACAAATCAAAACCACAATGGGATGCCACCTTCCACTCACTAGAATGACTGTAATGGAAAACAAAATAAGACAAACCCGGAAAACAGCAAGTGTTGGCAAGGAGGTAGAGAAAATAAAACCTCATATGTTGCTGGTGGAGGCCAGGCACGTTGGCTCACGCCTATAATGCCAGCATATTGGGAGGCTGAGGTGGGCAGATCACCTGAGGTCAAGAGTTCAAGACCAGCCTCACCAACATGGTGAAACCCGATCTCAACTAAAAAATACAAAAATAATACATATATATATTGCTGGTGGGAATGTAAAATTTTCCAGCCATGCGGAAAACAGGTGGCTCCTTAAAAACTGTTAAATAGGTTA
Source organism: Cheracebus regulus (assembly GCA_963574635.1). NCBI lineage: Eukaryota > Metazoa > Chordata > Mammalia > Primates > Pitheciidae > Cheracebus > Cheracebus regulus. The sequence goes on along the minus strand of CAUYQU010025407.1, from coordinate 76,263 downwards.
ACCATATGACCCAGCAATTCCACTCCTATGTGTATATCCCAAAGAGCTGAAAATAGGGACTCCAGCAGTTACTTGGGCATCAATGTTAATGGCAGCATCATTCACAATAGTCAAAAGATGGAGAAAACCAAATGTCCATCAATAAATGAATAATTAAACAAATAGTGAAATATATCTATGATGGAATATTATTTTGTCAAAAGGAAAGAAGTACTGTATCTTCAGAATCATGTATTAGATTAGGATTACAAATAAGTAAGAGAGAGGGAATAAGTCCTCCCCCTAATGATTGTGAGGTCCAAGGCAAGTATACGAAATGAAGCCCCAGACTGCAGCTTGCCCCCTTCTTTCACCACTCCTGATTGCTTCTGCATTATAATGACCTCACAGTCATGCAAGTGAGCTCCAGCTTCACTCCCAAGATCCGTCACAACCCAATCCCCACCCGTGCCCGTCCCTACACCCTGCACACACCTGCCCCTCGGCCTGAGTGTGCACACATGAAAATCATGTTTTGTCCTCTGCACGACAGACTGGGAGAAGCAGAACCCTAAGAGTGGATTCGGGGTCATGTGGTCAGGGAATTCTGGAATCCTAGGTTTGTAGAGGATGGTCTAGAAGCTGAACATGACTCTGGGTGGATATGTTCCCTGGGCCCTGTGGACTCCTCACCCAGTAGAGAAGGGGACACCTAGGGGAGAGATAGTCTGGGGCCTTTAATGTGCAAGTTCCAGGTCAAGGGTTGCTGTGGGCTAAAAGGAAGATGAGAAGGAACTATGACGTATTGAGCCAGGCCATGGCAGGACATTTTCTGTCTATGACTTGATCCTTATTCAGTCTTAGAAAGTGTCATTTGCTCCATTTTACACTTGTCATGGCATAGAAGTGAATTCTCCAGGGTCACACAGTGAGTATCAATGATTCTAAGGTCTGTGTTCTGGCCGGGTGTGCTGGCTCACACCTATAATCCCAGAACTTTGAGAGGCGGAGGTGGGAGGATCGCTTAAACTCAGGAGGGTCGAGACCAGCCTGAGAAAGATGGAGAAAGCTTGTCTTTACCAAAAATACTAAAACTTAGCTGGGTGTGGTGGCACATACCTACAGTCCCAACTACTTGGGAGGCTGAGGCAGGAGAATCTCCTGAACCCAGGAGGTAGAGGTTAGAGTGAGTCCAGATTGTGCCACTGCACTCCAGCCTGGGCAACAGAACAAGACTCAGTCTCAAAAAAAAAAAAAAGTCTGTGTTTCTTTTAAGTGTGGTTCACAGGACACCTAAAGAAGGCATCAGAAAATTAGAAGACGCTTCTGGACAGATGTGATGTTATTTGCCGTCAGAAGACAGTAATGCCACACAGCATGCTTGGTAGGCTTCTGTTCTTGTGTTTGCTTGATAATGAGGGAGAGTCCGTTGCAGGTTGCCTCTACTGCTCTGCTCAGGGACCACCCAGAGCATGACGTATGGTGTTCCCAGCAGTTCACGTTGACAGTCCAACCATGAGTCACGGCATCATCACATCTGTCCAGGACCACACAGCCTTCTGTCTAAACACTTCCACTCAGCACAGCTGTGCCAAAGGCACCCTTGCGTTCTTTGGTAAACAAGGCAGGGTGGTTGCCTTGGTGACTTTCCATCCCTCGCAGTCTCTTAGGTGATTATCTACATCACAGTCCAGAAGCAGAGAACCTACTGAGCAACACAATGACACCAACGAAAACAGAACTTTTTTTTTGTTAATTTATTTGCTACTTAAGATAAAGTTTCTTTTTCTGTTAATAGTGTCTCAGTTTACTTGTTTGGAAAAGAGGCATGTAGGTGTTAGCTTCATATGACGAAGGGTTTAAAATGTGTTATCATTTTTGCCTTTTAAATTACAAGAGCTGTTCAAATTTAGAAGAGTAGAATGAACTACCTGAGAGGCGGGGCCTTCCCCACAAATTGTGGATTTCTAAAGAGATTATGGGAGACCTGGCAGCAGTATATGGAAGATTTAAGAATTAGATGATCTTTTAAGTCCTTTTAGCCTCGTGACTAAATTACAAATATTGTTCATTTTAAAGGAAGATAAATTGTATTAAGTACCATAAACGGCATAGATTGGGCCACTATAAAAGCATGGAGTAAAGAAGAGGTTAGTTCCAATGGGGAATTATAGGTGGCTTTATGGAAGGGATGGCATTAGAATTTTGACTTTATTTTAGAAAACATGAGAAGCTATCAGTTGGTTTGCTTGCTTGCTTTTTAGGCAAAGAAGAAATATACCATAATCGTAAATGCTGTTTGCTGAATATTTCTAGGTCCGTATCTTCTGGATACATGATAGGATTCTATTTCCTGGACACCCGTGAGTGGGGCCATGAACAAGTTCTGACCAAGGGACTATGAGCAGCAGTGACATCTTCTAGGCAAACATTAATGATCACTGTGAGACCCTCAAGGACTCTCTTTTCTCTCTTCTACATCCTCAGCAATGTTTCAGAGAGCGGTTAGTCCATCAGCCTGGGTCTTAGAGTAAGACAATAATGACGTGGAGTTAAGCCACTGTCATGCTGGATCGCCTGTTACTGCAGTGTAAGCTAACCTATTCTGACCGATACCAGGAGCAAGGCCAGGGTTGTACTTCAGGAGTGTTAAGCTTCCTGTGGTGTGCAAAACAGGTTTCCTTAGGAGAGACTAGACACAGGAAGAACAGGTAGGAGAGAATGAGTAGACCAACAAAGAGATAATGAGCACGCGAGGGAGGGAGGTGGCCAGGAAGATGGAGTGAAAGGACAGTTACAGTGGTTTTCAAAGGTAACTTTGAAAAAGGAGGAGTCAAGGGGTGTGGCAAACAATTCAACTGATATGCAGACACATTTTTGACAACATTCAGAGTCCTACTCTTGTGCAAAAAGCATGATTACCTAAAAACGTTGCTGGGAACTCATTCTTGGTTGCCTGGACAGTTGCCTCTTTGGGATCAAAGACCTCTGCTTTTCCCAGCAGGAGGAGCCACACCCAAATTCAGCTTCTGATGGGACCTGACAGGAGGTGTTACCTACATAAGGGGGTCTCTTTCTGAACTCAACTTCTGTGATTCCAAGGTTTGCAGGTGTCAGATACTTGGCTCTTTCCCATAACTCCTGTAAACATCTAAACACATTGGCATATGAAAGCCAGACAGCCTGGCACCCATACAATCCACTGTTCCTCTACACAAATATACTTCAATATGTGACCTTTAAAAAGGAAACATGCCCCCATGACACATTTAGCAGGATGTCCTGGCTTTCATATGTCTCTCCCAGGAAAAGTAAGTCCATAGGCCTTCTAGTGCTGACTTTTACTTTGTAAGTTTTTCTTTAAAATTCTGTTCTGGGCTGGACGCAGTGGCTCATGCCTGTAATTCTAGCACTTTGGGAGGCTGAGGCAGATGGGATCACGAAGTCAAGAGATCAAGACCATCCTGGCCCACATGGTGAAACCCCGTCTCTACTAAAATACAATTAGCTGGGCGTGGTGGTGTGTGCCTGTAATCCCAGCTACTTGGGAGGCTGAGGCAGGAGAATTGCTTGAACCCAGGAGACAGAGGTTGCAGTGAGCCAAGATCATGCCACTCCACTCCAGCCTGGTGCCAGGCTACAGAGGGAGACTCTGTCTCAAAAAAAGAAAATTCTGTTCTGTACTCCATGCTGTGTCTTGAGCCCTGTTGCATGTTGCATGACAGGTGTGACAACAAAAGGACTCATTGTGTGCAGTAACCATGGATGCAGACTTACTGCTCCATTTCTATGACTATGGAGGTGGAAGATCAGGCATGAAGAGGGCCTGATGGATATGGCCTGGCCCCTGACTCAAAAAGGAAAGCTGAGGGCTGGGCGCAGTGGCTCACACCTGTAATCCCAGCACTTTGGGAGGCAGAGGTGGGCAGATCACCTGAGGTCAGGAGTTTGAGATCAGACTGGCCAACATGGTGAAATCCTGTCTCTACTAAAAATACAAAAAAATTAGCTTGGCATGGTGGCACATGCTTGTAGTAACAGCTACTTGGGAGGCTGAGGCAGGAGAATCGCTTGAACCCAGGAGGTGGAGGTTGCAGTGAGCCGAGATCATGGCACTGTGCTCCAACCTGGGAGACAGAGCAAGACTCTGTCTCAAAAAAAAGAAAGAAGAAGAAGAAAGAAGAAGAAGAAAGAAGAAAGAAGAAGAAGAACAGAATAAGAAAGAAGAAGAAGAAAGAAGAAAGGAAGAAGAAAGAAGAAGAAGAAAGAAGAAAGAAGAAGAAAGAAAGAAGAAGAAGAAAGAAGAAGAAGAAGAAAGAAGGAGAAGAAAGAAAAAGAAAAGAAGAAGAAGAAGAAAGAAGAAGAAAGAAGAAAGAAGAAGAAGAAAGAAGAAAGAAGAAGGAGAAGGAGAAGAAGAAAGAAGAAGAAGAAAGAAGAAGAAGAAAGAAGAAGAAAAGAAGAAGAAAGAAGAAAGAAGAAAGGAAGAAGAAGAAGAAAGAAGAAAGAAGAAGAAGAAGAAGAAAGAAGAAGAAGAAGAAGGAGAAGGAGAAGAAGAAAGAAGAAGAAGAAGAAGAAAGGAGGAGGAGGAGGAAGAGGCTGAGAATACCTAGAGTAAGACTCAGTGCCTAAAGTGAAAACATAACCCTCCATCATGGGTATTCAACCTTTTAGAAATTATCTGATAGAATTCAATAAATCCGCATTTTTTTGAGAAGAGATTCACTGTTCTTACAAATGATCAATCTGCACAAGTCCACTTTTCAACTCCAGCCATTGAGCATCTTGAGGAGTTCTCAAAGGAATCAAAAACATGTACCCACCTTGGCAGTGACTTGGTTGCAGGTGCTTTTCGGTTGGCTCTTTGGGTTTCAGGGCATGCTTGCTGGATAATGCTTCAGTGGCAACTGAAGACCCAGCCCAGCTCTCTCTCATGTCTCTTTTCTCCATAGTATAAGTGAAGCGTGGTATTTTTTTTGTTAAAAATAGTCAAACATGCTCTAGTAATTTAATATAGAGGGTGGCATTTTTGTTTGAGTTTCTAACTGGCGTATTAGTAATTGAGAAAAAGAGATGAGGGTATTGACTGAGACTTTTGCAGAATTGCTCAAACTAACTTCTGGACATTTTCAAGGACCTTAAGAGGCTGATGACACTGGTTACTTGTAGTGTCTAAGTTTATTACAAAGTGAAAGTCTTCCTTTGCCTTTCGGTTGAGGTGCCATTTGCACGCCTCTTACAGTTGTCAGTCTAAGAGAGTGATTTGGAGCTCATGTCAGAATTCATGAGACAGAAAGAAGGAAGAAGAGACACTTTCCCATGGTAAATGGAGAAGATCTGGGGAAGAGACAAGGAGGAAGAGGACTGGAGAGGATGTTTGTACATGTAAAAGAGAAATTGCTTGAGGGACGTTACCTCTGTGGTATGTAGTGAAAGAAAGGGGAAAAGGGAGGGTTATGATAACTGCAAGATACCCTGATGGGGAAAGAGAACCTCCAGCACCAGCCATGCTGGCTTCCACTGGGGAAACCTTTTGTGTGGGAACCTGCCAAGGGTCTGTGCACGGTGCTCTGATTCCACAGGCTCTTGGTAGCCACAGCAGCCGCGTGGTGTAAGCAGCCAGAAATGGAGACATCCCCAGGTCTTGTCCTGACTTTTGCTTTAATTCACTCAGTGTAGGTGGTGAACTCTTAGGTCTGATGAGGAACCAGGTGCCTCCACCTGCTGCGTCCTGTGCTTGCGTCACTCACCCCCTCTCGAGAGAGTGGTCTGTGTCTCCAGGTAAGTGAGCTCTGTAATACTGACCCCAGGATTCCATGGACTTACCTACACTGTCACCAGAAGGGCTGGACCAGTCAAGGCCTCCCACATGTCCAGGACTTTAGCTTGCTTAATTTACACTGGATCAAGGGCAATGGAGAACACATATTCTCTGGGGGCAGCCTGGCTCAGGCAAGAAGAAGAGAGGAAGCAGGAAGGTTCACAGGCCATGGTCCCACTTCTAAGTGGTCCACTGGCGAAGTCACCCCAGTTTCCTGTGCACAGGGAGGGTTGCAGAGAAACCAGGAAAATCCCAACTTTTTAGCTGCTTACACTGAAGGAATTATCAGAATACAGACATTTTTGGCAAGAGAAAATTCCCCAAGCAACAGATATACAGTAGGGAATTTTTTTCTATTCTATATTGCCTTATCAATTTGTATTGGGATAATATTTCTCTAAACTGGATAGGAAATGAGAGGGAAATAGAACCAAAACACATATATAGTGATGCAAGCACCTCAATCTCAGGATGTTCTTTTTTTGAGACGGAGTCTGTCTCTGTCCCCCAGGCTGGAGTACAGTGGCACAATCTTGGTTCACTGCAACCTCTGCCTTCTGGATTCAAGCAATTCTCCTGCCTCAGCCTCTGGAGTAGCTGGGATTATAGGCACACACAATCACACCTAGCTAATTTTTGTATTTTTAGTAGAGACGAGGTTTCACCATGTTGACCAGGCTGGTCTCAAACTCCTAGCCTCAAGTGAGCCACCCGCCTCAGCCTCCCAAAGTGCTGGGATTACAGATGTGAGCCACCACCCCTAGCCCTCAGCATGTTCTAATGGAAAAGAAATAATTAAATGATGATTAAAAGTTTGCTCCAGTATATGTCCAGTTTCAGATTGCTATAAAAAGATATAAATGTTACCTAATAATTTCATTGAAAATGTAATAGAATATGTCTGTTTGCATGGCCAGTTTTTTTTTGCATGTATAAAACTGAGCAACAAAATTCCTCTAAACTGAAATAGATTGCCACTGTGACATGATCAATAAGAGAAACTTAGCCACAAAGTGTCCTCAAGCAGTTAGAGCATAAACCTGAACCAATATTGTGTGTCAGTAGCAATTTGCTTTTATTTATTCATCAGTGTCCCCTTCAGCTAAATATAAGTGTGTGCAAAGAACAGTTACAGGTATGGACAAGCCGTGGTTTCTCTAGAATTATTAAGAATCACTGGACTGTGAAATATCAGTGTTTCAAAACTTCTGATTTCTCCTGCGAGGTACTTTTCATATTTTATTTTGATAACTGAATGCAAATGAGCCTCAGGGAACCCTTCTCACCTGTGTTCTTTGCATGCTGGTACAACTGAGTCTGTTTATTAAAAACTATTAACAAATACATAGCCCAGTTTAGAATTATACAAATCAACCACATTAGGGGAGTTGCCAAAAAAAAAAAAAAATTGAAGATAGCAACAAAACCATCTTTAATTGCAGCTCTGTTGATTTCAGCTTTCGGTAATTATTATGATTGTCGGGATGTTTGAGCTAAGTAAACTAAGAATGGAAAGTTTGAGTTCAGGCTCTACCACTTATTAACTCTTTTTTCTTTTTTTCTTTTTTTTTTGAGACAAGGTCTCACTCTGTCACCCATGTTGGAGTGCAGTGGCATGATCTTAGCTCACTGCAACCTCCTGGGCTCAAGTGATCCTTCCACTTCAGCTCCCCCACCTAGTAGCTGGGATTACAGGTGTGTACCACTATGCCTGGCTAATTTTTGATATTTTTGGTAGAGATGGGGTTTCGCCATATTGCCCAGGCTGCTCTCAAACTTTTGGGCTCAAGTGATCAGCTGACCTCAGCCTCCCAAAGTGCTGGGATTATAGGCATGAGCCACTGTGCCCCAGCCACCACTTCTTAACTCTTGAATCTGGAGGAGTCACCTTTCCTATTGGCCTTGGTAAAACTGGGATGAACATTCTTTTCGTGTCAGTCTTACTGGCTTACTGAGGAGTGCAGATAACAGAATAGATGTAGAAACTCTTTGTGAAATTACCCAAACATGAAAGAATGGACATGACTCTGTTTAGCAGAGCTGAGGAGAACAGGGAGAAATTGCCTTTGTCCTAGCAGGTGCATAGATATAATGAGCCCTTAAAAAAAAGGAAAATTGACTTTCTTCACTGTTGTCATTTCAGTTATTCTCATCTTTGTAACAGCCACAGCCATAGTTAAGAGTCATCTCACTCCTTCTGTATTAGGTGCCTCATCATCTTGTGTGTATTTAGTTTGACAAGCACTGATTAAGCACTTACTTTGTACCATGTACTGCTGCAGGAGATACAAAGTCAAGTAAGAAATGTTCTCATAGCATACAAGTAGTTTTGATGAAAGGCAGAAGCAGGGCTGGGCGGGATGGCTCATATCTGTGATCCCAACACTTTAGGGGGCCGAGGCAGGTGGATCGCTTGAGGCCAGGAGACTGAGACCAGCCTGGACAACATGGTGAAACACTGTCTCTACTAAAAATACAAAATTTAGCTGGTCATGCTGATGCACATCTGTAATTCCAGCTACTTGGAATTCTCTGAGGCATGAGAATTCCTTAAACTAGGGAGGCGGAGGTTGCAGTGAGCCAAGATTGTGTCACTGCACTCCAGCAGGGGAGACAGAGCAAGACTCTATCTCTAAATAAATAAATAAAAATAAAGGCAGAAGTCTAATCGGGTGGCACAGGCTCTCTGTTGAAGAGGGCTTAATTCCCATGGGGTGAGTTTGTCGGTGCTCTTAGAAAAGGTGAGATTCAAGCAGGTCTTTAAAGGACCTTACACAAATGTCTGCTAGATAGGTCCTGAATCAGTAAACAAAAGAATCACTTTTAGCATCATGGTTAGCTGAAGCAGGCCCTGATCAGTGAAATGGCTGCAGTCTTCTTCCCTCGTCTTCATGTTGGAATGTCTGGGGTTCAGCAGAGAGAAGCAACACATCCTGGACACTCAGCAAATAACGTGGAGGCAATTAATGAGCAATGGAATATATTTGGGAATGCGGCTGGATGGATCAGATACCAGAGTGAAGAGAGGGTGTTCACCTTGCTCCCAGACCGTGGCCAGGTCATTTGTCTTCTTCCCTCATCACGACACTGGACAGGCAAATCTGATCTGCCTTAGAGGCTTGTTAGCAGTTTGCTGCCTGGCAGGTCTCCGGCTCAAGTCTGATTGCCAAGTAGCAAGAATAAAGCAACTTCCTGAAAGCATGCTGGGGACGATAATGACTGTCATATGAGATTTGAGGTTGGGGAGAGTGTCATAGGGAGCAGCCATCACTGTCCTGTACAGGAGGACTACACTAATATTAGAATTTTTTAAAAAAAGAAAGCGATTAAGCAGAGATAATTGTCTATTGTGTCGAGGAAAGCTTCCTAAGGGCCCTTTTCTTTAAGAAGGTTAATTATCTTTATAGATAGCTAGAATATTAGGGTTATTAGGGGGAAAAGATTGCTGATGCTTAATCGGTAGTTGTTAATGGTATGCGAACGAATTGAAATATAGAAAGCTGATTGGTCCAAAGGCTTAGCGTGGAAAGCTCACCGTGGAATAACAGAGAGTGAAATGGCCAGCCCCTGAATTATTGGCTTGTGATTATCAAGTAGCCAGTGCTTCCTGTTTTAGTAGAGGCAGTGTCTGAGAAGCAGGCCGAGGCTTGAGAGTGCTATGATGTGCTTTTGGAGGAGTCGCTGAAAGGTGCAGACGGTACTGTTGAGAGTGTAGCCCATGCGCACATCCTCACCCACCTGCAGGACTAATTTTGTCTTTGTTTTTGCTGCTAGTAGAGTCTTGCGGCTAAAAGTTTCCCTTGCATAAAGCGTGATATTTTATAAGCATGGAAAACATCTTTATATATATTTGGATTAGGTGTATCCACTTTGCAAGACTCAGAGAAATGCTGTTTCCCTCAGGTTATGGGAATTGAACGTAATGGAGAAATTAGGAGTGGGTAAAGCCTTTCTACAGCTTTAATGAAGTTAGGCCTCGTGCCTTTGGGAACAATTTGCTGCCTTTCTGAATACCCCTAGTACCTTGTCCTGCAGTGCTTGCTCGCCGCTTCACTCAGCCGTTCTCCTGTTTCAAGGGCTTTCCTGGCTGGTAGCTGCAGGTCACTGCTAAGTCTCTGAGTTAGTCTCATGATCTAACCATGATGCTAAAAGTGATTCTCTCAATTTCTGCACCACCCTGTTGTATCCACTTGTGTCAGTGCTCCCCTCGAGAGAGAAACGAAGCAACACAGAGGGTGTCTGTAGGCAGGACCGGTTTCATGAGTGAGCAAACCATGCAACTGACCAGAGTCCTGTGCTCAGAAGGCCGGGTTCTTGGTATACTCCTGCTCTAGGAAGACTTCTCAGACTAGATTATCTCCTCTGCTGGTTGGCTCTGCAGTGTTACAACTCCACAAAGCACACTTTACATTGTAATGTTTTTACCTTGTCTATTAGATACCTCCTCTGCTGGTTGGCACTGCAGTGTTACAACTCCACAAAGCACACTTTTCATTGTAATGTTTTTACCTTGTCTATTTCAGAACAGGAAACAAATCTTATTCATTTCTGTGTCCTTGGCACCTAGCACAATATTCAACATGTACGAGGTGCTTGTTGAATATCTGTGGAATGACAACAGAGGTCTGCAACTGGTTGGTGGCATTAGGGCTGGTCAAAAAGTCTCCCATCCTTCCATCTAGGGCTTGGACAACAGCATTTGAAAATAGGTTTTCAGGGCCGGGCGTGGTGGCTCACGCCTGTAATTAAAACACTTAGGGAGACCAAGGCAGGTGGATCACCTGAGGTCAGGAGTTCAAGACCAGCCTGATCAACATGGAGAAACCCTGTCTCTACAAAAAATACAAAATTAGCCAGTTGTGGTGGCTCATGCCTGTAATCCCAGCTACTCGGGAGGCTGAGGCAGAATTGCTTGAACCCAGGAAGTAGAGGTGGAGGTGAGCCGAGATCGTGCCATTGCACTCCAGCCTGGGCAACAAGAGCGAAACTCTGTCTCAAAAGAGAAAAGAAAATATGGGTTTTCAAATGACAACTTTTATGGGGACCTTCTTCTTTTCCGTCTCTCTAGAGGTGGGTTTCTAAATGAACAAAATTGCACTTGCCACTCAATTCTTCCTTGAAAGTCAAAATGGGTTCAGGTCAGCTGTGCATTTCTAGGGGAACAAGTACTGCCGCAGGGTGATGAGGGCTGGGCAAGACCAAGTGAGGTTTAGTGTGAACTCTGCTGGGGGTACTGCTGGTGCATCAGTTGCAAGCAACAGCACCTGGAAAAAAGAAATCACAAGGAACAATCCAGTTCTGGAAGGCTGGAAATGGAAAGGAGGCTATGGAATACAGAGAGTGGTCATTCTTCTCTTCCTCCAGATACCTTGATTTCTGCTTCAGTTCTGTTACTTGATAGTTATGTGATCCAGAGCAGGTCACTTAACCTTGATGAAGCTCATCAATAAAATGAGATAATAATACATTTATTGTCCACCTCATGGTGTCTTAATAGGATCAAATTTGAAAGTGCTTGCAAAAATGCTTTGTAAAGTTATAAGATATGATGCTTATATAAAAATCTGTTATTACAAAATATACTTACCATACATGTGGCTTTCTATGAGACTCCTTTACTAAATCTTAACCAAATTAGGACTTTCCAACTGAACTTTACTACGTAGTGTAAAAATAAAGATTTTGGAGGTTAGGAAAACCCAGAAATGCCTTTATTGACCTGTAAATATAAGTTCTAGGATGGCCTTATTGTTGTCTCTGGGTAGGACAAAGTTATCAGCTTTGGTACTCTCACATTACAGAAGTTGTCTACTGCTTTTCTCCCTCACAAACTCTACTTCAAATTCAAAACATATTTTCTTATGACGTTTTATTTTATACCAGACATAAGGGACAGTGGAAATCTTGTCTGAAGGCTCATGAGAAAAACCAGACACCAGTCCAAATAATTATAACCCAAGATAGAATATAAGAGAAATTACAACAATGGCTTTTGACAGCTTGGATGAGGAGCAATGATATCTAACTAGGAAACTGAGGAATGGTTCATGAAGTCTAACCTCTGGGTCCTATAATTTTGGGACTCAATCTTTTGGACAAGGCACAAGCCCTCACCATTTCTCCAGAAACTGGTGGACCAGTGTAGAGAATGTTTCTTCAGCGATCTTTCTTTCTCAGAGCCTGGAAATGGCACTGTCAGATTCTATCTTTCTTCCCTTGTGAGGCCCAGAGCTCTGCACAGCTCATGTTTGAGATGATTGGCCTCCTAGAATCTTGTGGGGTAGCCCCTAGGCAAACCTCTTAGATTCTGTTTTCTTATCTGCCAAATGGATGTAATAATATTTACTCCAAAGGAATGTAGTAACATATAATTGATGTTTGTAAAACCTTCTGAGATCTACAGATGAAAGATCTTAGAAACAAATACAACATGATCGTTAGCCTTTAGAAGTTTTCTGTTTGCTTAATCTATGCCTTCTTTGAGGGATCACTGTATCTCATTTCCAGATGCAAAAAAATTTTACAGAAAGAGGCAAGTGGTGCTTGATTTTCCGGTCACCCTCTGGGGTGTTCTCTATTCAACATTATCTTTAGACTGACACAATCTCCCTGTTTTGTGTTTGTTTCTTTTTGTTTTTGTTTTCTTCCATTTTGGAAACAATGGCTTTGTCTTCCTCACACCTGGTCAATGCTCAGCCTGATCTCACTCAGGAGCCTTTTGTGAATGAGAAAATGCTGACCCATTAGTAGTAAGTTTGTTGATTTCAAAAACTTACCAGTTCCTGCTCTTTAAGCTACAGAGAAAATACCATGCTCATTTTGGATGTCAGTGACAGCTTTTTACTCTTTTGAAGAATGTATCTCCCCTTTCTGGAATATGATAGTTTTCATCTCTTCATTCTAAAAATATGAATATTCTTGGTCTCTGTCTCCCTAGTGGGAAGAGTGAAACCCCATCATAGTTTGATCATTTCCTTTGGCTTTATCACTGATTTTCCTTCTTTTCTATTCTTAGATTTTTCAACTATAAAATGGGATAATGATCATTGAACTAATTTTCTCAAAAGGTTGTCCTGAGGAGTTAACGAGAACATGTAAATAAAAGCACTTTGCAAACTGTAAATGATGTATAGACACAGCTGTGAGGTCTGATCCGTAATGCAGAAGTCAACGGATAGAGCCAATGCTCACAGACACAGATTTGGAGTGAGAGTAAAGTCATAAAGATCAGTGTCCTTGTTTCCAAGTTTGCTGAAATAATCTCATCTACAAAGTCTTTGTCTGTTGACCATCTGACCTCTGAACATCTGCAGTAATGGAGAACTCACTAGCTACTGACACAGTCTGTTTCTTATCTGGAAGCATCTCACTGTTAAAAAATCCTTTCTTTGCCTGAGTTGACATCAGTCTCCCTGCAGCTTCCAGAATTGATTTATAATTCTTGTTCCTGATTCCACACCAAAAAGTTACGAAACCTCCCTTCCCTATAATGGTCCTTCAGATTTACAAAATAAAGGATTATGTCCTTCCTGGGTTTTCTTATGACCAGCTAAAACTCACCAGTTTTTAAATTTTTTTCTCATGGAACTTTGTTTCTAGGCTTTTCACCATTCCAAAGGTAGGATCAGTGATTTGCCCAACAAATGGAGGAAGCAGAATCTCCCGGACCACAGTAGAGCGGACGAGAATGGTTGGATTCCTATGTACTCAAGGTTATAAGGATCAGGATGGAAAGAACATTTTTATCAAATAATGTTAGCCAGCTCCATACCCAGCATTGTCAATGCCTTGCACACAGTTGGAGCTAAATGAATAAATACTATGAGTAAATAAATGCAATGAGAGCTTTATTAACTATAAGAGATATATATTTTTATTCCTCCAGAACACTGTAATTTTGGAGTGCCTTTCAATAATTTTTCAGCTACTATATCACTATGGAAGGACAGGACACATTTTAGTTTCTTCTTAAACACTGGGATATATTGAATTCCACTGAAAGTTTTTCCCTTGAGTCTCAGATTTTAGGTGCACATGACAAAATGAGATATGAGGGAGAACAGGAAAGTGGGTGAGATAGGGTGTCATCTAAAATTTCTCCCGCTATTTGCTGCTATTTCCCATACTCTGTCTTATGTTGACAAAGCTTTGGGCTCACAACACAAATGAGGTTCCAAAGTATTATAAAAGAGGGTGGGGTGTGAGTCACAGATCCAAGCAGGAGACACTGGATGTCAGTCCGTCCAATCCAGCACCTGATAATTGATCTCCTTTATAGCACCAGATTCAGATTTGGTTAGTATTGACTGAGCAGCTACAGCGTACTAGGCACTCTGTAAGATGTTTTACATAAAGCCTTTCATTTTATCCTCCTTTCTCTGCAGTGAGGAAAAGATATTGCCATCCCCCAGAGTCAAGAAAGAGAGATTTGACATCAGCAACACTGACCTGAAGCTAGTATTCTCCTGATCCTTCAAGGAGATAAGTTTCATTCATTAAATCAAGAAAACTCTATGAAGCCTTCAGCAATGATTCCCAAACTCTGTATTCTTTTAGGCCTGTGGAGTTACTGCAAGAGCTCCAGGAATCCGTATGTGTGCTCCAGACTGTCTAGAGACTGCAAAAAAATAGGCATATTTTACTCATATATACTTGTATTTCTCAAGTGGATTGTGGATACTGTTGTGATACATCAAATACAATATTTAAAACCATGTTACTAAAACCACAGTTTTTGTTACCATATATTTTATCAGTCATCAGAATTTTTAATTAACATTTATTTTTGAGCAGTTTTAGGTTTACAGAAAAATTGATCAGAAAGTATAGAGTTCTCATATACTTCCTTGTCCTCTCTGTCTCTCCCTAGCCTCCCCCAGTATTAAGTTCTTGTATTAATGTGGCATATTTGTTACAGTTGATGAGTCAATACTGATGTAGTGTTATTAATTAAAGTCTGTAGTTTACATTACGGCTTACTCTTTGTATTGTATATTCTACAGGTTTTGACAAATGTGTAATGACAGGCACCCACCATTATAGTATCCACCATTATAGACACAGAATAGTTTCACTGCCCTAAAAGTCCCCTGTGCTCCACCAATTTATCCCTCCCTCTCTTCCCCGAACCACTGATATTTTTAGTACTTTCATAATTTTGCCTTTTCCAGAATGCAGTATAGCTAGAATCATGCAGTATGTAGCATTTTCAGAATGGCTCTTTAAAAAATTACTGATATGCATTTAAGTTTCCTCTGTATTTTTTCATGGATTGATAGCTCATTTTTTTTATTGCTAAATCATATTCCACTGTATGGATATACTACAATATGTTTATCCATTTTCTTATTGAAGGACATCTTGGTTGCTTCCAAGTTATTGTTTTGTTTTGTTTTTAGAGATGAGATCTCACCATTTTGGCCAGGCTGGTCTTGAACTCCTGACCCTCAGATGATCTGTCCACATCACCCTCCCAGAGCGCTGGGATTATAGGCGTGAGCCACCACACCCGGCCCCCAAGTTTTATTAATTATGAATAAGACTGCTATAAACATCCACATGCAGGTTTTCATATGGACATGAGTTTTAAACTCATTTGAGTAAATATCAAGGGATGTGATTGCTGGATTGTGTGGTAAGAGTATATTTAATTTTGCAAGAAACTGCCAAGCTGTCTTTCAAAGTGTCTATTTTATTTTGCATTGCCACTAACAAAGAATGCGAGTTACCATTACTCCACCTCCTCATCAGTGTTTGGTGTTGTCAGTATCTTAAGTTTTCTTTATTCTAATAGGTGTGTACTGATATGTTGTAATTTTAATTTGTAATCCCCCAATGATGTTTAATGTGCAACATCTTATAAATACATATTTTCCATTGGTATATCTTCTTTGGTGGGGTGAATGTTCAGATCTTTTGCCCATTTTTAAACTGTGTTGTTTGTGTTCTTATTCTGGAGTTCTAACTATTCTTTGTATATTTTGAATAACAGTCCTTTATCAGATATGTGTTTTGCGAATATTTTCTCCCAATCTGTGACTTGTCTCTTTATTCTTTTAACAGCGCCTTTCACAGAGTAGAAGTTTTTAGTTTTAACGAAGTCTAACTTAACAATTCTTTATTTTATAGACTGTGTTTTTGGCATTGTTTCTAAGAAGTCATCATCAAACCCAAGGTCATCAAGATTTTCTCTTATGCTATCTTCTGGGAGTTTTATAGTTTTGTGTTTTGCACTTAGGTCTGTGACCCATTTTGAATTGATAGTTTGTAAAAAGTGTAGAGTTTATGCCTAGATTCACTTTTCTGCGTGTAGGTGGTCAGTCATTCCAGCACCATTTGTTGAAATGACTATCTTTTCTGCATTGAATTGCCTTTGCTGTTTTGTTAAAGATCGGTTGATTTTTCATGTGTGGGTCTATTTCTGGGCTCCACATTTTGTTCTGTTTATTTTTTTTTTCTATTCTTTTGCCAGTCCTACTGTCCTGATTACTATAACCTCATAGTAAGTCCTGCAGTTAGATAGTGTCAATCCTCCAAATTTGTTCTTTAAGCTTGTATTGGCCACCCTGAGGCCTTTTGCCTTTCCATGCAAACTTTAAAATCATTTCATTGATATCCAGAAAGTAACTTGCAACAATTTTAATTGGAATTAGGTTAAATTTATAGATTAATTTGAGCACTGACATGTTACAATATTGAGTTTTCCTATCCATATACATTTATTTGGCTCTTAATTTCTTTCATCAGAGTTTTACAGTTTTCCACGTATAGATCAGGTACATATTTTGTTCGGTTTATACCTAAGTATTCCACTTACTCTGGTGCTACTGTAAAAGGTTTTGTATCAGAATATCTAAAGGATAAGTAGTATTAAGTGGTAAATCTATATTTCTTAGGTTAAAATGTGGCCTGCTTAATCCAAAAGATGAGAAACTGCTGGCTGATATGATATTGGACATAAAATAACTAATGATAGGGCTCTGAGCTTCTGCTGCCAGAGGGGTCTCTAATGGTGTTTCTGTGGCAATGTCATGGTACACTAAGAGAGAAATGCCATTTGCAGCTCAGACTCTAAGAAGGAAATAACTTTTCCATCACCAAGAGTTTAAAACATGTTTTTCTTGCCACATCTCCCATAGAGAGAAGGTGGGCAACAAAATGAAAGCCTGTGTAGAGAGTGCAGGTTAGAGGAATGGAGAACTACAGCATTATTCAAGTATTTCTTTCCTCTAGCAGAGTAGATAAACCACAATGCTCTTAGGATAAAGACAAGAATTCTTACCATAGCCTACAAAGTAGGAATGGTCTCACCTTTATCAGTCTCTTAAACCGTATGCTCACTTCCTCCTGGGTTTGGCCACATCAGCCTCACGCATCCTCTTCTTTGCCATACTTTTTCCAGAGGGGGCTTAAATCTTCTGGTTTTTCCCCTGTTTAGCCAACACCTGCATTACTTCCTTGATTCCTGCAAACCAGGCCTCTTAAAGCACGATATACTTCTGAGCACTTATTGTACTGTGAGTTTGCACTTATTTATGTGATTAGCTGAGTACTAGACCATAAGGGAAGGCAGTATATCTATTTTTTTTTCTCACCATTACGGTCTCAGTGCCATCCCTATTGAGTGAATCTGATTGATTAGATATCTTACAGAATTGTGAACTGTATATATTTCATATTTTAGAGAATGGAGACCAACCAATTGTCCTAAAGGATTCTTCTAGGAATTATGATACGTACAGATACTTGTTATGGGTGGTTCTCAATCCAAACAATATAATCAATACAATCAACATTCTGGTTTCCAGTGAAAACCGGAAAAACTAAGTCAGTAGCTTTCTTCACAGATCTTTGTCTTCGTGAGGCTTATACCAGTTTGGAAAAACATTAATTTTAAGAGCTTATTTGGCATTTATTTATTTATTTTTGAGACGGAGTCTTGCTCGTCGCCAGGCTGTAGTGCAGTAGCACAATCTCGGCTCACTGCAACCTCCACCTCCTGAGTTCAAGCAATTCTTCCACCTCAGCCTCCCGAGTAGCTGAGACCACAGGCGCACGCCACCACGTCCAGCTAATTTTTGTATTTTTAGTAGAGACAGGGTTTCACCATGTTGGCCACTATGATCTCGATCTTGTGACCTCGTGATCCACCCGCCTCGGCCTCTCAAAGTGTTGGGATTACAGGCATGAGCCACTGCGCCTGGTTGGCAAACATTTATTAAATATCTAATACATGCTGTATTAAATGAGAACCACATACAGAGTCTCTCAGCCACGATCTCCATCTTGGAAAACTGGAGTGAAGTGTGGGAGGGACACCTGTCACTTCCACATCAAACTGAATGGTCAGGGGTGGAGTCATAGCGGGGGCTGTAAGCGGATGCTCTGCGGCCGAACTTGGTCTTCCTGGTTTTGTTTTCGGTTTTGTTTCTTCGGCTGTGCAGTCTTCCTGAAACTCTTTGACCTGGATGACTTAGGCCTGTCCTGCACATTTTGTTCCTTCAGTCTTCCACCACTCCCTTCTGTCTCATACCTCGCTGGGTATTTCTTATGTTTCCACTGCCTGCTCGGCCCCAAAGTGCATCCAGTTGCTGACCTTTGGTTTAGGCCAATCCTTCTCTGGGGTCAATGGCTGGCCAGGGAGGAATTGCTTTTCACATTCCTATTTTGTGCAAGGAACTGCGGGAGACACATACAATTGGATCATGCAGGGTCCTGATGTCCAAGAACTCACAGTCCAGTCAAGGACACACACACAAGTGGCCAGAACACTGTCTCAGAGTATTTATCAAAGCAGCTGTGGGAAGCCACTGGAGCACATGCTTTGATCCCTGTGTTTGCAGCTCTTATTCATGGCATGGTGGAGGGATGGGAGAATGCATGGCAAGATCGCCATGCAAGCCCTTAGCTTGTCTTCATTTAGGGAAATTAACTGTGGCTCTGTGACTGTGTGACCATGTGTAAGTTATTGCAACTTCAGCTCATTGCGCTGTGGTTTCTATAACCGTAAGTTGAAAGCGATATTAGAGGACAACCGGATTGTTGTGAGGTTTAAGAAAACAGTGCATATGAAAATGCTTGGCATAATATTCTGTATAGAAGAGATGACCAATTAATATGGAGTCTGATTCCTGCTTTACGGGGATTTTCATAGACCTGTTGCAGAATATGTTTTGGCAACTCTCAGGCCTACCTTTCATAGGAAGCCTTGGTAGGGGATCAGGCAAACCTCATCCCTGCCCAGCCATCAGCTGCCCAGAACATTCTGTGCCGGCAGCAGGCCTGGCCATGTGACCTCTTCTCCTTCTTGGCTGTTCCCACTGGCAAGCTGTGAATAGCTAGAGACACCCTCCATAATGCTGAGACCTTTTCCCAAGGAGCCCAGCGGGAAAAATGTTCTGTGTCTTTGCAAATCCTGACCCTCTTCTGGGGCCAGTTCTGCTGGAGATACAGAGAACCTAATTGTTTCATGTTCTTCACGTCCCTCTGTTGGTGGCCACTTAAACCCTTCTTTACCATAATGGATGAAATGCTTCAAAGAATCAGCATCCAACAATCTCAATGGCCCCAGGAGCACCAAGACTTTCAGGTTGACAGATTCAGAGAGTGTCAAAGCAGGAAGGCATCTTGAGCTTATTCATCCAACTCCTCCGTCCCCAGCCACCTTATAGCTGAAGAAGTTGAGTGTCAAAAAGACAGACCTAGGTCTTTTGCCTTCCAGGCCTGGGCTTCTGCTGTGACACCATGCTGCTTTCCGTGTGTGGAAAGAAACATGGAGCGTGGATGTGGTCATGTGCATGGGGCCCCACTAGTGCCAGTTGTCACAAGTGATAGATCAGACTCAGCCAAAAAAAACCCAAAAGTGCACACGGGTGGGGATGTGGGAGACAACAGATTAGCCTGTATAACTGAGATGTCAGGGGGACATCTGTCTTTGGCCATGTTCTTGGGATCTGCTTTTGCTCTCTCTCTTTTAGTTCTTCTTCCTGTACGTTACCTCCATTCTAACATTCTCTTTTTCCTCAAGAAGACCTCCAGAGGTTTCCAGGGTGAATTCCTTTTAGGATAATGTGCAGTGGAAGAAGTAGGAACATTCTCTGTCCCAGCCTTCTCTGCAAAAATCCCTAGGTTCACTCTGATTAGGCTTCTTGTATTACATGGCCTCTCATGAGTGAATCACTGGGGCTGGTAACTGTAGTGTGCTAACTGATATAGTCCTGAGCCATGCTCCACCCTGGGGAGGGGGAGACGGGTCCCATTCAGACCTCATGGACTGAGAGTGAGATACTACTGGAAGGGGAAATGGGGCTCTATGGCCAAAAAGTGAAAACTGCCCTCTGCACCCACCTGGGCTTCTGTGCCTAATAATTAATTTCATTGTGTATTAGGTTTATCAAATTCTCCATCTTTCCAAAGTAGGGAATACTTTGCTCTTTAGCAAATACTATAGTGCAGTTCTTACAGTAGAAAAGACTTGGGCATTTTCTAGCCAGAGAGAAGGAAGAGGTCGTGAGATTTAGGAAACGTGCCAGCCCACTGTTGATCAGTTAGTCTGGCTCTTGTTCTGCATGTGCTTCTATTAAATAAGCAACAAGACAAGGAAATAAACAAAGACAAAATCAAGCAAACTAAAAAATCTCCAAGGTCTAATCTTTCAGATTGCTACGAAGCTCTGATTCAACATATTCCGACATAAGATATAGGCCACTGTAGCTATATAAGGACATTGCTTGGTGCTTGAGAATATGTAACTCCCTCACTGAGCCACTGAACATCAATATATCATCTTCTATGTATATATAATAATAATTATTATTTGACACAGAGTATCTATCCCCAACCCCAGTTGCCAGGCTGGAGTCCAATGGCGTGATCTCAGCTCACTGAAACCTCTGCCTCCTGGGTTCAAGCAATTCTGCTACCTCAGCCTCCTGAGTAGCTGGGATTACAGGTACCCATCACCATACCAGGACAATTATTGTATTTTTAATAGCGATGGGGTTTCACCATGTTGGCCAGGCTAGTCTCAAACTCCTGACCTCAAGCGATCTGCCTACCTTGGCCTCCCACAGGGCTGGCATTAGAGGCATGAGCCACCACACCCAGCCTCAGTATATCATGTTCTAGAAGTCAGATAAGAGCTACTTGCACCATTTAAGAAGCACTTTCATGACAACCAACTACTGCACAGTCTGGATGAGGGCAGAGTGCTGCCTGTCTCCATTCCACAGATGGACAGTGAGGCTGGGAGAGGTAAGCAACTTGCCAGAGGCCACTCAGCTTGTCAGTAGTAGATCTGAAAGGCCATCCAAGGCCCTTCGACCCCAGAGACCTTTATCTTTCCAACATATTGTGGTCTCCCTGGAGACGTGTCAATACTTTTTATTATTTTCCATTTTAAAAGGAAACATCGGCCGGGCGTGGTGGCTCACACCTGTAATCCCAGCACTTTGGGAGGCCAAGGCCAGCAAATCACAAGGTCAGGAGTTCAAGACCAGCATGGCCAACATGGTGATCTACTAAAAATACAAAAAATTGGCTGGGCGTAGTGGCAGGTGCCTGTAATCCCAGCTACTCTGGAGGCTGAGGCAGGAGAATTGCTTGAACCTGGGAGGCAGAGTTTGCAGTGAGCTGAGATCGCACCACTGTACTCCAGCCTGGATGACAGAGTGAGACTCTGTCTCAAAAAAATAAAAGAAAACATCATATTCAAAATGCAAGTTAACATTAGCAATCCAAATTCTTTTTACTATCAGACTGGCAAAAGATTGAAAAGAATCAATGATACCAAGTTTTAGCTAGATCATAAGAAAAGATTCTCTCATATGTTGCTGGTGGGGTTGAAAATTTATACAATATCTTTGGAGTCAAATTTGGCAATTATCTTTTAGAATAAAAAATATGTCATTTTGGCCGGGCATGGTGGCTCATGTCTGTAATTCCAGCACTTTGGGAGGCTGAAGCGGGCGGATCACCTGAGGTCAGAAGTTTGAGACCAGACTGACCAACATGGTGAAACCCCGTCTCTATTAAAAATTCAAAATTAGCCAGCCATAGGGGTGGGCACCTGTAGTCCCAGCTACTTGGGATGCTGATGCAGGAGAATCACTTGAACCAGGGAGGTAGAGATTGTAGTGAGCCAAGATCATGCCATTGCACTTCAGCCTGGGTGACAATAGCAAAATTCTGTCTCAAAAAAAAAAAAAAAAAAAAAAGGCATTTTGTGGGTTGTTTCTAAGGAAGGGCATACAAAATGTTAATCACAGCTTTTTTTGTAATAAAGACAAAAATGGAGCCCACCTAAAATTCCATTCACAGGTGAGTGGCTTAATTGTGGTATAGTGACCGGAGGAGTAGAAGGCCCGCTCAGGGACTACCAATATAGTTAGGTCTCTACTATCGTCTGCTAAATTTTTAAATTGTAGAACAATCTATACAGCAACAGGCCATTTACATAACAAACTGCAGTATTTCTATATGCACATAGATTAATTGCATATAGTAATGATCTAAAATGATATGTCAGACTCATGATACTGGAGGTGGGGAGGGGGAGAATGAGGAGAAGGGTTGGAGTTAGTGGGGAATAGGGCAGAGACTGGGGTCGAGTGTGGAGCAGACAAGACGATGCTTGCTTCTAGGTATTGAGAGTTTTTACAGTAAGAATGTATTCAGATTCTATTTGTACAATTTAAAGTATTAAAATGTGAAATAACACAAGATCCTACTAAAACATATTAAGTCATTTCAATTAATAAATGTTTTATTAATATCTGAGTTTAGATGTAAAAAGGCTAGCTTCTTTCAGAGTTTTCTGATTATAACAAATACTTATCAAGAGCTGACTCAATACCAGGTAAACTTCAACCCTTTGAGGAATTTACAGATTCATAGAACATGAATGCTAGCAGTAAATTAGATGTCACTGATGTTCACCTATACAGAGATGGACTATTGAGGACCAGAGTCCTCTTACTTTCCTAATTTTTGTTCCAGATGACCCATTCAGGAGCAAGATCGGGGCCGTGTACCTGGGACTCCATCTCTCAAAGCCTTAGGTTTTGCCTCTGTCATGTGGAGAGACAGTTTTAATGTTTCCTTCCTTGTTTTGTTATAAGAATCAAGTCAGCCAGTGATTATGAAATTACAAGGGACCTGTCAAACTTGATGAAAATGATAGAAGTTGATGTCATCTCTCCTGCTTCCACTTGTCAGAGCCTCAAAGTGTTGAAGTGATTTGCACAAGGACACGCAGCTACAGGACAGCTTAAGCTCTGTTTCTGTGGTAGACCTGGTGGCACTTTGCAATAACACCCATATCACATTGTGCACAAACTGTGAATGGGTTGGCCCTATGAGGCAGAGTTCTGTGAAGTCAGAGGCCAGATGCTAGTCATTGTCTTATCCTAGCACCTGTCCAGTACCTAGAAGGCCTTCAGGAAATGTGTGTTATTTATTAAACCCTCTAAACTCAGCTTTCTCTTCTCTGAATAAGTAGTATAAGCTAGATTGCTGATATCCTTTTTAGCTCTGAGGGTCTGTGATTTTAAGATCTAAGTCTTCACTTCAACAACAATACTCATTATCTTTTTCTTTTTCTTTTTTCTAAGATGGAGTCTCGCTCTGTCACCCAGGCTGGAGTGCAGTGGCGTGCTATGAGCTCACTGCAAACTCCGCCTCCCAGGTGCAAGCGATTCTCCTGCCTCAGGCTCCGAGTAGCTAGGACTACAGGCACATGCCACCATGCCTGGTAGTAGAGACAAAGTGTCACCGTATTAGCCAGGATGATCTTTAGTCTTCCACCACGACCTCTGTCTCATACCTTGCTGCGTATTTCTTGTGTTTCCACTGCGTGCTTGGCTTCAAAGTGGATTCAGTTGGTGACCTTGTGATCCGCCCGCCTCGGCCTCCCAGAGTGTTAGGATTACAGGTGTGAGCCAGCACACCCGGCCCAATACTGATTAACCAGATGACTGACTCCCCACAAATCCTCCAAAGCTTGGGAAAAAATTCAACTAGATGAGCAGCTGACTAATTGGCCAGTTTTTCAAGTGGAGGGAGTGAGGGAGTTTCTGTAGGAACCTTAACGGTGATGTTCTTGGCTAGTGTGGGCTTGGAAGTAATAACACCTTGTGCTCATGCAGCCTCTTGCTTCTCATTAGTTCAAGGGTTTCTCAGACGTTATCTCACTATTTCTCACCAACTTCTTTGGAGAGCCACTGAAGGCAGCTCTTGTTATCATCCCGACACACCCTGCATGGACGGGTTAAATGGTTTTCCCACAAGCTTCCAGTGAGAGTCAGGACCAGGACCCCGGCCATCAGACTTTGAGCTTTCCAGCCTGCTCATTGCCTCATGAAGCTTTCAGGACCGATTATTTGCCTGAAGGAGGAGGAAAGTTCTCTCACTGCTGTAAGAGTTTGAGACATTTGCTGGAGAGCGCTGGAAAAGGAGATTCCTCTTTCTTTCTTCAGTCACCTGCAGTTGATGTATAAACTGATTATAGAGAAAAATGTTAGCATGGGGTGCCTCATCCTATGGAGGAATCTGCCAATACATTAGACATTTATGGATGTCAGGGTCAAGAATGTGGGGACATTGGAAGCCTGATGCAGAGGTCTTAATTAACCTGGTGCGTAGGCTCCGTGGGTGTTGTGCCTCGTTAATGCAACTCCAGAGACTTTCATTGGACCATCCAACTCACTCCTTGTTTTATAAATGATAAAATTAATACTATAGCGGCAGAAAAAAAAAAAGCACTGGCCTTGCATTTAGGAAATCTGGGCTTCATTCAAGCATTACATACTTTAGTCCCATGTGCTATTAGGAAAATTACTTAACCTGACCATTCTTCGAATTCTCCATTCATAAAAATGGCTAATACCTGCCCCATCAGTTTGTTTTAAAGAACAAATAGGAGACTATCTAAGCTGTATGTTTACAGATATTTGAGTTACTTAACAGTGCCAGGCACACCCAAAGCTATAGCATTTCTGAGATATCAACTTCAGTAAAGATTTTAAGGAAATTAACTTGATAATAAGATAAACATAATTTTATAAAATAGCATGCTAAAGGTGAATATCTTTTAAAAAGAAAACTTTTAAGTTTGACCTTGCTCGAAGGGCAGAGGAAGTGTGATTGATTTTCTGCCTCCAAATTCTACAGGGTAGAATTTCACTTTCCTCTTCCATGAGGTGCCGTTAAGATTACTGGTTAGAGATGTGTGAGAAGTGTTTGACTAAATTATCCATTTCTTAGATGTTTCTAAATTATATTCTGACATCAATTTTGGTCATTTAGATGATATTAGCTCAGGTTCTTATGGCAATGACTGCACCCCCCCCCCACCCCCTCCCCCGCTTTTTTTTTTCTTTTGAGACAGAGTCTTGCTCTGTCATCCAGGCTTGAGTGCAGTGGTGGCGATCTTGGCTCACTGCAACCTCTGCCTTCTGGGTTCAAGTGATTCTCCTGCTGCAGCCTGCCAGTAGCCGAGATTACAGGCATGCACCACCACACCTGGCTAGCTTTTGTATTTTTAATAGAGGCAGGGTTTCACCATGTTGGCCAAGCTGGTCTCAAACTCCTGACCACAGGTGATCCACCCTCCACCTCAGCCTCCCAAAGTGCTGGGATTACAGGCGTGAGCCACCACGCCCAGCCAACTTTTTAGAAAATATTATGTTCTCAGCTTTGATTTAAGCGTCAGTATAGTGATTGGTTATATGCAGAGTGTTTCCCCATTGCCTGAAAGATCAATGTTGAAGAGCTTGTCCTTTATGTGACTTCAGATCCTTCAAGTGAGGATTCAGGTCATAAAACTCTTCCTTTCTCAGATCTTCTGCCCAGTAGAAGAAAGTTGTCTCCTCTGAAGAATGGATAATGATACTTTTGATCATATAATCAAAGCCAGGCAATTCGTCACTTTTCTGTTTTTGCCATGGCAGTCAGGAGGCTTGGTGCTATTTTATTCTTATATTTAGTAACAAGCATATCTGAGGTTCCTGACATGATCACTTCCTTTCTTGCATACATTGGCAGATCTACATATTTAGCCATCTGGTGCCTTTATTCTATGTCTTCTTCAGGTTTTCTGTTTGTTTATTTTAAGTAATAGATAAGGTGGCTGGGCGCAGTGGCTCATACCTGTGGTCCCAGCACTTTGGGAGGTAGAGGTGGCCGGATCAGGAGGTCAGTTCAACACCAGCCTGGCCAACATGGTGAAACCCCATCTCTACTAAAAATACAAAATTAGCCAGGTGTGGTGGCGAGCACCTATAATCTCAGCTACTCGGGAGGCTGAGGCAGGAGAACTGCTTGAACCCAGGAGGTGGAGGTTGCAGTGAGCCGAGGTCATGCCACTGCACTCCAGCCTGGGAGATAGAGCAAGACTCTGTCCGGGGTAGGGGGGAAGAAGGAAATAGATAAGGAATCAATTATAAGGAAACCATTTATTCCAAAGCAAGCCTAAGAGGTACTAAGACTCAAATATAAATGTAAAATTAAATTTCTTCAGAGATGAGGCCTGAGGCTAGCTTGTGAAAGAGCCTGGGTTTGCCTGTGGGGCCTTCAAGCAAACTTCCCAGTTAGCTCCTTCTTAGGAAGACCGTAGCCACTTAACAGCTTCCTGTTCCTCTCTCTACCTCTGTTATGAGGATCTTTCCTAGCCTCTTGTCTTATGTCAATCAGTGCCCCCGCTCAGCAGTTGCAGGCCAGGTGCAAGTACAAATGTAGGCTACTGGGTATACCCTTGGCCATTCCTGGTTCTGCTACACACCATTGGTGCCCTAGCACTGATGGGTGTAGGCACCTCCTAAAGACAAATGCTTCTCAAACATGTCCACCCAAGAGTTCTGAGGACAGGGAAGGGCAAGATTTAGAATTAGAGCATCAGTCACATTTCCTACCCCTGGACCACTCTCTAGTCCTAGAGGCGTGGACCCTGGGGCTGTAATCTGCTTTGGGGATGAGGAACCAAGGGAGAGGTGAGCCCGTACCTGGAAGCAAGCTTTGGGCCATTTGCACAGGCAATTTCAGGGGCCCAAGTACCCAGCTTTTGGTAGGAAGGTGGGGAGAGGGGTTCCAGGAGCACACATTTATGTGGCCCCATAGACTCTTACCTGATGGAGGCCAGAGCTGGGGCCCCTGAAGCATGGTGCCTAGAGCAGAGATGGCGGTTGCCAGATTCCACTGTTATCTGACAACGCTCATGCTTAGAAAGACTACCTGTGTCATCAAAACTGACCTAATCTGTGTCCCCTTCAGTCACGGGATCCTGGAGTACTAAAGCTGGAAGCGATCATGGAGAGCAACTGTCTGACTCTTCATTTTAAAGACAGAAATATCAGTCAGGTGTGGTGGCTCACACCTATAATCCCAGTGCTTTGGGAAACCGAGGTGGGTGTATCACTTGAGGTCAGAAGTTCAAGACCAGCCTGGCCAACATGGTGAAACCCTGTCTCTACTAAAAATATAAAAATTAGCTGGGCACGGTGGCAAGCACCTGTCGTCTCAGCTATTCGGGAGACTGAGGCAGGAGAGTTGCTTGAATCCCAGAGGCGGAGGTTGCAGCGAGCCAAAATTTTGTCAGTGCACTCCAGCCTGAGTGATAGAGCAAGACCCTGTCTCAAATAAATAAATATAAAAATAAGTAAAGATAGGAACATTGAGAACTAGAGAGGCAATTAACTTGTCCCTTAAGTTGTATTCTAAATAGCTGTACCAAATCCTCAAAGGATGGGGTTAGGGTAAGGAGAGAGAGACATATTTATAACGTGCTGCAATGGTGATAGCATGGGTAGATCCACTAAATTTAATGTATCTGTGCTTAAAAATTCCTTGAGGTTAGTGAGGAACAAGGTAGAAGAAATGAAAGGAGGAAAAAAAAATTTATACCCAACTTCCACCGTTAGAAAAAGTATTTTTCCCCTTGGATATATTGTATTCACTCAAATGTGCTATTGCACTGCAGCAATAAAAATTAATAGCTTTGTTTCCTGTGATCTCTTTATCAGCCAAAGTACAGGACTATGGCTCTCAGTTATTTTAATGGAAAAACTGAAGTTGTATTATCAGGTGATAAGGCTGTGTCAGGTGTTATTTTATTCTCTTATCTCCCTTGTTCAAGGTGAGGTGTTCAAGCCTTGATGGATGAGCAGGGCTACCATGACTGTGATGTTCCCTGAGCCTTGATCTAACTCCGCCTTTTAAGATAACTGCGGCAGGTGAGCGAGGCCTCCAGGGCCAGCTGATTCTGAGCACAGAACCAAGGGAAGGCTTTGATGGTCGGGGTCCTTGTCCCAGGACAGATAGCTCGGGGACTTTGCAAAGTCAGTCACATAGCGCAGGTTGCTTGCACTGCAGAACCTTTCATGACTCCCCAGGAGAATTTATTCAGCAAGCACTAACCGTGATCTCTGATGTTCCTACTATTATGTTTGACAGAATGGGAAAAATGAGTTATGCCATTCCCTGCTCCCTTGAGAAGCTCAAAGCTTGATCACATGGAAAGGAGGCTTGGTCATATCCTTCTTCTCCTCTGATCTTCCAAGACATGCTGTACCTATCCATGCTGTGGCTCTTGTTACAGTATGTGGTCATTTATTTGTCTGAACAAGTACTTTTTTCTCCTAATAAAATGCATGCTCCTCTGAAGCAGAGACCATGTGTTAAATGTGGTCGTATGTCCATCCTCATCTCCACAGCTAAAACATAGCCAATGTTTATGCACTAAATTAATGTGTGAATTAATACATTGGTTGGTTGGTTTGTCAATGTCTGTCCCTTATTTATTTCCATTATAACTCTACTTCTAATTTGGCCTGTTGCTAATATCAGAAGTTTGCTGTGAGTGTCAGGACAAAGGAACATCCTGCCTCAGTTCCCGAGTTACTCACACAAAGGCCGCTGATTTCTCACTGCTTGTCAGCCAAAAAGGCAGTTCAGGACTGGCTGTGGGGCAAGAGACACCCCTTGGATGTTGTGAAGTGAGTGCTGGCCCCCAGGGAGACAGGCTGGGCCCTGACTCTCCTGACTTCTGTTCCCTCTTAGATCCCATCACTGAGCCTCAGTTACTTCATCTGGGAAAGGGGATTTAAAAAAAAACCCTGCCTTGCCTGTTTCATGAGGAAAGTTGTTAAGGCAATCACATGAAAATGGATGTGAATGGTAAAAACTGCACAAGAGAAAGAGATGATTAGGAAGTAATAATAACAACAGAGGTGGCTCCCTCTTCACCCTGCCCTGGGATTCTTCATGTGCTTTGGGTAAAGGATTCTAACTCAGTGTGCCTCTTGGTATGTCAAATAATTATTTCTCTACTTATTGCATTACAGACACTCTGGAGGAGAGGCGTGGTAAGCAGTGGACCAGATCCCCAGACTGTCATCACATGACAGCATCCACATTTCACCTGGGGCCTAAAGGACTTATAGGCAGCTCAGGGAAGAGTGCGCACCAGTAAGGGCTTTCTTGTGGGGATTTGATGGTTATCACTCAAGAGCCATTGGAAGTCCTCTAGGCCTGCGTGACTCAGCCTCGGGGAGGCTCATCCTCATCTTAAAATCAAGGGACAAGTAGAAGCAAGGTGAGTCACCGGAAGCGATCCAGATAAAAGACAGCATCCATCAAAATGGAGTTCCAGAATCCTCTCACTCCTGCTGGATAGAATTGAAATAGGCACGGTATCTCATTTCAGCTCCAGGGTCAGGGCCCTGGCACCTAGGATGCTGGGAATGACTCTGCAGGAGTGATCTTGGACAAGTCTTTGATGTCCTCAGGTTTCCAGGCCCTTCTCTGTCAAACGGGCAGGCTGATTAATTCCCAAGGTCCCTGCTACTTTGACATTTGGTAGCTCTATAATATCGCATGAATGCTTTATGATGGCTGGATGCTCTAAGTGAATCTACAGGCAGGTAGCCCTTGTCCTATGATGCCCCTAATATATCTCTGGATGACCTGCACCCTGTCTCCCTCCACTTGAGGCCCTACAGATCCATTTGCAGGGCCTGGGGAACCAGTGGCAGCTGTCCTACTCATCCAGGACCTGGCCCTGTTTTAGCATTGACCCCTGTCGGTTTTAAGCTGCCATACGCTGGGCCAGGAGGCAGAGTGTGGTTGTAGTGCAGTTCAGCTACAGCTCATTTAAGCTGCCAAGGCCTAACCCCAGTGAATGCTCTTCTGTGAGGCCTTCTCCAATTCTCATCCAGAAGATTCTCTCTCTTCTGGACTCTCACGGCACCTTCCCTCTAATGGCCCTTACCTCTTCCTATGTGGTCTTACAAATAAAACCATGTCCTCCTTTTAATTTCCTTCATTTTTTGATGGAAGATGAAGAAACTGAGTTGGGTAACTTGCTGGACCTTAAAATGCAGTCTCAGGAGGCCTTCAGAGCAAGGGTCCAGTTAAGACGCAGAAGCAATGATGCCTTTGTGAAAGTCTTTGACCTTAGTTTCCTAGAAGGAGGACATGGTACATTATAAAGCCACATAGGAAGACAATAGTGAAGATTGCGGGGGCAGGCAGAGTGTTCTGTTTTCCCATAGATCCTGGGCAGGGTACAGTTTAGGGGTTCAAAAAATATGAATCCATGACCTGAATAATTCAAGTTTGAGACTTGAACTGGATATGGATTTAGATTTTACAGATCTAACAGATACGTTCCTATGAACGCCTCGGTGCTTGGCTGGTGATCCTAAGCTCAAGGATCTGTTTAGGTAGTAATGCGGTGAAGGGGGGATTTGATATAATTATTTTGGTTGTAAGTTGTGCAAGACTAAGTGAAATTAACTTCAAGGGAAAAAAAAAAAAAAAGAGAGAATGGGAGGAATATTAAAGTCAGAGCTGGCTTCTGGTTAGACAACCCAGGAACTACCCTTCGCCTTTGCTCTCCAACTGTCATCTTTGCTTCGTTCTGTTTCAGTTCTGTACTCAGGCCTGTCTCTCCTGCTTGCACTATGACTGGCAGTAACCCCAGGGAAAAGAAAAAAATCATTTCATCTCTAACTTTTTTTAGGAGTGCTAAGCTTATCTCTCCAAGGTCATTATTAATTAACAGTCCTTACAGCCAAAGGAGAGTTCTCTGATTGGCTCCCGCCGCATGTCCATCCTTGAAGCTGGCAGAGGTCAAGGGACTGGGAGAGGGGGTGTTATCTGAAAACAAAGAGGATGCTGTCACTAGAAGAAAGAGAATTAATGCTTGTGGCCAAACCAACAGGGCATATCTTAAAAATGTCTTTTAGAGTTTCAAAAAGCCTAACAGAAATAGTCTACTTACTAATGTTAAAGCTGTACAAGTTAATGAACATGTCAAGTTTCTTTGCCTTTGTCTGAAATTCTGTCAGCTCAGTTAGGGAACACTAGATATCTTTTGTTGACCAGAAACTCTTTGCCTCATAAAGGACAGAAAGAGAAATTAATTTCTTGCATACTCAATTTAACGGCATTCAATCATTATAATCTGAACTTCTAGGACACTTTTCTTTGAAACACATATCATATCATACTATCATGTGGTAAATAGTTTCATCTGAGATCGGAAGGCCAGTGTCTATTCTCAGCCATTGACAGCTGAATAAACTTGACTGTGTTTTCTCAGCCAAGGATTACTGACACTTCACTACATGCTAGGCGGCTTTCAGCCAAGAAGCATTCTACTGTACTTTAAGAACTGCGAGTCTTTGGCAATATGTGTGTTTGCTCTTTGTGGACCCTCCCTTTCTGCCATATATTTTGTGTTCTGGTCAGCAGCTTTACCCTCTACACCTGACCAAGGGTATGGAAGTATAAGTTTTGAAGGAGACAAAGAAACATAGCTGAGTAACTTGCTGGACCTGAAAATGCAAGGCTCAGGGGGCCTTCAAAGCAAAGGTCCAGAGTTGAGATGCAGATGCAATGAGGCATTTGTGAAGTTTTGACCTTAGTGAGGGCTTGGTGAGCACGCTGGAGCCCAGGAGGGAAGGTTGGATAATTACATGTAGGAGAAGCCTTGGCTAGGGCAGGTCATAGTTTTAGGGGATTGGAAAGAACCAGAAGATCCACTGTCTAGGGGAGCCACAGGCTAGGAAGGGGGCTCCTTCACCAGCCACACTGTAACAATTGGGTCTCTAAAAAAAATTTTTTTTTTTTTTTGAGATGGAGTCTCACTCTGTTGCCCAGGGTGGAGTGCAGTGGCACAATCTGGGCTCACTGCAACCTCCACCTCCTCCGTTCAAGTGATTCTCCCACCTCAGCCTCCTGAGACGCTGGGATTACAGGTGTGTGCCACCATGCCCGGCCATTTTTGTTGCATTTTTAGTAGATATGGGGTTTCACCATGTTAGTTAGCCAGGATGGTCTCAATCTCCCAACCTTGTGATCTGCTTGCCTTGGCCTCCCAAAGTGTTGGGATTATAGGCGTGAGCCACCCCACCCGGCCTGGGTCTCCAATTTTAACATTTACATATGTTAAAGAGAAATTGTACAATTGCTTTATATAATCATTAGAATATCTTAAGCAAGGGAGAAAACACACACACACACACACACACACACACACACACACACACACACCCCAAGAAAAACCTTTCCTCTGCCTTGAGTTTCTAAACTTTAAGGAGCTCACTCTCTTTTTATGTTTTGTTTTCTTCTGGGTAGTTCAATTTGATTAATCTGAAGCATCATCCTGTAGTGGGCTCAAGGCAGCGGGTGTGATGGGTTCTAGATATGAGAAACAAACAAGGGTCAAGGGAACCAGCACTCCCTGGACATCCCTGCTGGGAACAGACGATGGCTGGGGAAGTACCATCTGAGGCTCTGCAGTTTTGTACGGGGCCTGGTGAAGAGGAGAGCATGTCTCGGACAGCACCCTGTGGATAGTGTACAGAGAGGGGGAGCCGGCAGGAACTTCTGGAGCCCTTCCACACTTCACATTGAGCTCTGTGTGAGAGTCCCTGTATTTGAGTGTGAAAGGAAAATGTCTTGGGTCCCCAAAATCACTAAGCTAAAGAGAAATTTCGAGTTGGGAACTGCTAAGAGCAAACCTGCCTCCCATTCTATTCAAAGGCATCCCTCTGCTCACTGCTATAAATACATATCTGATTGCCTCCTTTGGAAAAGGCTAATCAGAAACTCAAAAGAATGCAAGGGCTTGTCTCTCACCTACCTGTGATCTGGAAGCCCCCTCCTGGTTTCAAAATGTCCAGCTTTTGCTTCTAGTTTTTCCACCTTTCTGGCCAACCCAATGTTCATACTACACGTGTTGATTGATATCTCATGTCTCCCTAAAACCAAATGTATAAAACCAAACTGTGCTCTGACTACCTTGGGCACATGTGGTCAGGACCTCCTGAGGCTGTCATGAGTGCGCATCCTCAACCTCGGCAAAATAAACTTTCCAAATTAACTGAGCCTGGCTGGGTGTAGTGGCTCATGCCTGTAATCCCATCTTAAAAAATAAATAAACTAAAATAAATTAACTGAGATTTGTCTTAAATTTTGCGGGTTTACATGAGTTACATGCTTCTGTAAGTACATGACCTGCCTGGGCTACGAAGGCAACCCAGAGGCAAGACGTCATATGATCTCCATTGCCCGAATCAGGAAGAGCCCTTGGAGGTGATCCTGGCTTGTCTTCCTCATTTCACAAATGTAGAAATTGAGATCCAGAGAAAAAGAGGAAGGTTTACCTAGGCCAGCAAGGGTAAAGCTTTGGGCTGGTTGTACCACCATCTAGTTCCAGACCGGTGACATTAGATGCTCTGGAAATGGGCCCACAAATCTGTATTGTAGCAAGTACCCACTAGGGTGATTCCCAGACACCCTAAGTTTGAGGACCACTGGCCTAAGTTTCCAAAGCTGCTTCATGGTTGACCCTGCAGAATGGCTTTGGCTCCAGGCTCAGTGCTCTCTCTGGTACCTGAGACCTGCAGGAGCTGGTGACTCTCGAGAATACAGATCCAGAAGGGAGAATCAGGGATTGAGGTTTGTTTTTGATTTTTCTTGCAATTTGAGAGGCCTTATTGCATTTTTTTCAGACTAGTTGTAAAGGAATTGGGCAAATAATTCCTGTTTGTCTGTCAAGCACCATGACGTTTAAATGTATCTGTGTCTTGAAACACTGTTACTCTCTAAACTCCAACTGATCATTTGACAGTTGAAAAAGCTAGCATAAACGACTTTCTTTCTTTTTTTAAGTTAATAGTTCCGCTCTAGTCTCTAGCACTGTAACAGTTTCACAGATTGGCATACATCCCCCTATGGCTTTCCCATCTCAGACAAACTTTAAGTTGATGAAAATCACAAGTGATCATCTCTGAATCCTAACTGTAGATATTAAAATGAGAAAAAAATTGCTCTTTTTGTTGTTTTTAAAATGATATAACTCTTTCCTGATAGTTAGAATAACATTTACCTCTTGTTATAAGTTGGCCTGGTTGTCTTATTATTTCATTATTGCCAACTACTCTAAGTTCTAACATTTTAAAGCTGATTTCTTTGGGTTGTCCTAAAACCTCAACATCACTAGAGATTACTTGCTAAAACTTTATTTTTTCAATGATTAAAAAGTAAACAAAGAGATCAAGTTATTTATGAAGATTAAATAAAAGGACACCATAGGTTTTCTCCTAAAAATCAGCTTGTATATGTATGTTTCTATAGAATATTTGTCTGGGATTCAGAAGAGGGATCTCCTGCTACCCCTGCTGTGTGAACTTGGATAAGGCACCAGCCTTCTCTGGGCCTCAGTTTTCCCCTCTATAGAATAAGAGAGAGGCATACAGGTGATTTTTGAAGACCTCTCTAGCTCTTAAAGTTATCAGGGTTAATTATCAAGAGGTTATGAAACATCTTACGGTGTGGGAGGGAACAAATATGTCATGATTTTGTTCCAGCTTAATCTGTTTCACATTTAGTATAGTCCAACCTGTGATAGGTCCTCTGTGGAACACAGATGACTCACTTCCTGTCCTTAGTGGGTCTTCTCTGAGGTATGGAACAGATCCTTCCTTCAGATATGGAGCCAGCAGGGGGGGTCAATGGGCCTCTGGGCAAATTTTTCATGTTCTTTATCTGTGTCTCCTTAAGCCTGCTAATCAGCATACACCTATGCCCAAGGGCATTTAAGGACAGTGCAGCTTAGAAACTGTAATGTTCCTGAAAAGTGTGCACATCCAGTTTTTATAAACCTGATCACATTTTAAATGTAGAAGAGTAGTTGGCAACTGAAATGGAGATTAGGGTAAAATTATTTGTAAGATGACAAATGCCTTTTGTTAAGTAATACAAAAGGCTGAAAAGTCCAGTGTATCTACCACTTCCTCCAGGGAGTCTCCCCGGAGTGCTGCTGGCTCCTGGCAACTTCATTCATCTCCTTCCCCTCTAAATTCTACTCTAAGAGCTGAGCCCATATCAGTAAACACAAAATTACGCTCTTAAAACCACAGGTTTGGCCAGACTTGGTGGCTCACTCTGTAATCTAGCTCTTTGGGAGACTGAGGCAGGTGGATCACTAGGTCAGGAGATTGAGATCATTCTGGCCAACATGGTGAAACCCTGTCTCTACTAAAATACAAAAAATTAGCCAGGCATGGTGGTGCATGCCTGTAGTTCCAGCTACTCGGGAGGCTGAGTCAGGGGAATTGTTTGAACCTGGGAGGTGGAAATTGCAGTGAACCGAGATCGTGCCATTGCACCCCAGCCTGGCGACAGAGTGAGACTCCATCAAAAACAAACAAAAAACAGAACAAAACAAAACAAAAACCAGGCTCCTAAAATGTTAAGGGCAGAAGGGAACTTTGAAACATCAAATCTCTTCACCCTATCTTTAACTTTATCATCCATTAATTTGCTCATTCATTCATTCATTCACTTAACAAATATTTAGTTAATGCCTACTATGTGTTAAATATTGTGCTAGGCATAACACATACAGCAAAATCAAGGCATAGAAGGCTCCTACTCTCATGGAATTTACATTTTCTCTGTGTATAAAGGTAAACAGTGTGTATGTTGGTAGGGTGATGGAATGGGGAACTACTCCTTGGGAAAGGAGAGCTATTTTAGATAGGTGGGCAGGGGAGGTTTCTGTGAGGAGGCGACATTTGAACTGGCGTCTGAAGAATGAAAAGGAGCCAGCCAGGGCAAGTGCTTAGGGTGGAGAGAAAGAGTAGCTGGTCGAGACTGAGGGATAGAGAAGAGCTGGGAGAGCCTGGAGAACTTGAGAGGGTAGAAAAGGGGTGGCGAGGTGCAGGCACGAGACAAGACAGAAAGGAGGGCAGGAAGCGTATCTGAGTGCTTTGAGGCCGTGGTGTGGAATTGGCATTTTCTGCTGAGTTTAGTGGGAAGCCAATGGCTGGTGGAGAGCAGGGGAGTAAATTCTGATTTATATTCTTGAAACATCCCTCTGGTTGCGTTTTGGAAAAGTGATAAGGAAATAAGCCAGGAAGCAGAAAAAAAAACAATGTTCTAGGGGAGATTTAAAGGGACTATTTTAGACGAGGGCTGTTGCAGTAAGGTGCGGAGACAATAAATTTTGTGGGTGAACTCACAAGACTTTGTTCTGGACTGGATAGAGGGTTGAGAAATAGGAAGAAATGAAAGATAATTTTTTATCTTTAAGCTTGAGAACTGGGGGAAGGGTTATTTATTAAGATGAAAAGACTGGGGAAATATAGTACAGCTTTGGGAGAAAATCCATGAAACCTGTTTTGGATATAGTAAGTTTCATATTCTTTTCAGGCCCTCGAATAGAGATGTTGGATAGATCACTGATTCTTCTCAAAAGGCCTTCTGATTATTGCAAAGATTTTAGCTTTGTCTCCTGATCTAGACCAAAATTATTCTAAAGATAGGCAAAGCTTATGTTTTATATGTCTTCTGCCTTCTTCATAGACTCCAGGGTGAGAGAAAAGTCATACAATGTTTATACTCCCATGTTCTGGATTAAAACGGCTTGGTGTGCTGAGTCTGCTGTACTGGCTAGGAAGAGCTAATTGCTAAGATTTCAGAAATGCTGCAAGCCAGTTGTAAACCATCCTTGAATTTGGCCATGGTGGAATACTTACACATAGAATTTGGCAAACTATAAATTGGGGCTTTTTTTTTTTTTTTACTTTTTCTTAGTGAGCCAGGTTACCAGCAAATCAGAGTAAGGTACAGAGCCACTAACCCAAATAGCCTTGGGAAAAAGGAAGATAACATTTATTGGTGATTTGTCTAGGACATTTGTCCCATTGAAATATCAAAGCATACTGGGCCCTAGCTAGGCTAAAATAAATACCTACATTGTATTAAGTTCAGAAACTTGAATTCCTCAATCGAGTACACACACACACACACACACACACACACACACACACTCTTACAAAACATTCGGTTCCCCACGTAACATCCCCAACAGAAAATTTTAAATTTGTATGATTGAAAAGCCATCATTGATGTTTCCCCTGAATTCAAACAGTCCACCTCAAGATAAAGCCAAACATTCATGTCTAAATAGGAAAGGTATATTCTCTCTCAAAGAGTAAAGTTCTAAGATGTTAGTTGTCATTGTCAAGATTCCAGCTCAGTGTTGCTAGCTCTTATGCTTTTTCAAGAAAAGCCAGAAATCTGGGTTTTAATGAGAAACTTCCCAGCTGTTAAATGTTGACTTAAAATTTTGAAAAAGCACTGTGAGCCAAACAAAACACTTGTATAGGCTTCACTGGGCCCAAGGGTCACTAGTTCGCAAGTCTATCTGAAGCTCTTGTGCATGGTTATCCATCTAAGGTAGGGGAGAGGGCCCCCCAGAATATGCCAAAAAAAGGACTTCCCTGCCAACTGTGGCATGTGGGAGCCACATGAAATTATTTTATTAAAAAATACATGTCAGGTGACTTATGCTATACTCTAGCACAGAGGGGCAAGTACACAACAGCTGTGTTTATTTTTCCCATTCGACTGCAGGCTTCTCTAGGACAAGGGCCATTACTGCATCTTGGCGTCTGCCTAGTATGTAGTATAAAAGATAGCTTGGTATGGAAGGAGACTCAAACACATCTTTTCAAATCTCTTGAAGAAATGGACACCCAAAGAGAAGTCACTTGCTCTTGGCCTCAATTAGTGCAGAGCTGGCACTAGAATCCATGTCTCTAAATAAGTGCTCCTAGGGATAGAAGGGACCTGTGATTCTCAGGGAATATTTGCTGAATTAATGAGCACAAGAAAGAATTATAGCAAAACCCATGAATGTATGAATACAACCTGTAATGACCATTTGGTTTATGGAATACATTTTTTAGTAAGAATCATGTGAGTTGGGAGCTGATTCTGGTTCTTCCACTGTCATACTGCTGTATGTCCCTTATTCTTACATGTCCATCACTTTCTTATCTATAAACATCTTGTCTCTGGTGGTGTTTTAAAATCACAAACTAATAGCAATAACCAAAATTATGAAATTCTACATGATTTACATGGATTTTGTCATTAAGGCTTACAACAGTTCTATGAGCTGAGAACTGTTTTTATTTTTATTTTTATTATTTATTTATTTATTAGTCTTGGTCTACTGCCCAGACTGGAGTGCACTGGTGTGATCTCAGCTCACTCTAACTTCCACTTCCCAGATTCAAGCAATTCTCCTACCTCGGCCTCCAGAGTAGCTGGGACTACAGGCATGCACCACCACGCCTGGCCAAATTCTGTATTTTTAGTAGAGAAGTGGTTTCACCATCTTGTCCATGGTTTCACCATGTTGTCCAGGCTGCTTGAGCAGTGTTTTTATACTGCCATGTCTTATATGAAGAAATTGATGCACAATAATGCAACTAAATTGTTCAAGCTCATATAACAGTAGATGTGAATTGAATGCAGGCATTCTGCTCTGGAATTATAATGACAATGAAAGTGCTATAGAGAAATAAAAAGATGACATAAATACGTGATCACGGATGTGGTGTTTCTCTTGAAAAGAATGAAGATCTAGGCCCGGTGAGATGGCTCACGCCTGTAATCCCAGCAATGTGGGAGGCTGAGGTGGGCAGACCACCTGAGGTCAGGAGTTAGAGACTAGCCTGGCCAACCTGGTGAAACCCTTGTCTCCACTGAAGATATATATAAAAAAAAATTAGCTGGGCGCGGTGGTACGCACTTGTAATCCCAGCTACTCAGGAGGCTGAGGCAGGAGAATCGCTTGAACGCGGGAGGTGGAGGTTGCAGTGAGCCGAGATCTCATCACTGCAGTCCAGCCTGGGCAAAAGAGGGAGACTCTGTCTCAACAACAACAACAACAACAACAACAACAACCAATTTATTACTGTATGTCTTGGAAAGTTTCCTTCACCTGGAGGGACATTTGGACTTAGTGATATCAATGAATGTCATGGAGTTATTATTTTGCCTTGTAGTTTCAGCTCCTTCGAGAAATATATACAGCAGTAATTACTGCACAACTAATAAATGAAGAAATAAGTTGTCAGGTTTTGATCAAATTTTCCCAGAGTTGTATTAATTTATGAGGAGCCAGTCAATTAGGCAACTTGGTCAATGCCTTTAATTTAGCTCAACATTCCTGGTTTGCACTGGAAAGAGTGACCAGCCTTTTTGTCTCTTTTAGCTGGCACAGGTAGTTACTTGTGCTAATTATCAGGGAAAGGAGCAGAAGGCAAAAAGAGGCACAAAATATCAAGAGGTAATGATGGTGCTTCTCCTGGGACGTGACTCCTGTGACATTAAGGGACAGAAAAGAACTTGATCAATCCCCTACTCTTTCTACACTTACAGTTTGGATACTCACAGATTGCTAGAGCTGGAAGCATTTTAAAACATTGCCTAATCCATTTCTTTTATTTAACAGATAAGGAAACTGAGGCCAGACAGGGAAAATACCTTGGTCAAGATGGGGCTGCAAAGGAGTAGTTGAACCAGTACTCAAACCAAGGGCTCTTTGCTCACTTTCTGAGTGAACATTCCTGCATGGCAAGCTCTTTTTGGTTTTGCCCTCAGGACTCTGGTAAACATTTGAATTGTGGGAGCTTTGACCATTAGGAAACTTCATTAATTTTAGTCTTCTCTGGAAGTTCAAGGAGAAGAAATAAGAAGTGGCTGTTGCAGTGCCTTAGATTTAAATACCCTTCACTCTCATTTCTCCAAGTTAAGGGAAGGAAGAAATAGCTTGAGGTTCCTTAACATTAGAAAATCAAAAAGTAATCTGTCTTTGAAACGGAATATAAGGATATAGATTATGCTTACTTTCCAAGGTATATTTATGTTAGCTAATATTGAAAGATTGCTAAAGGAGGGGTTGGGAATCTAAATCCTTCTTAAATCTCTGTTTTCATGAATAACCTCAGACAAGACATTCTTTCTGAGTTTTAGTTTTCTCATTTGCAAATTTAGTTGATTCTTAAGACCTTGGCCAGCTTTAGGTTTCAAGATGTCAGCCTAGATAACAGAGAGAGGCTCTCTAAAAGAAAAAAAACAATGTTTATTCAGAAACAGGGTATTGCAATGGGAATATGGATGCCATAGTATTCTTGACTACACAGATCATTAAAAAGGGTGGTGCCAGTCTAAAGACGGACAGGCAGTTACTGGGCAGATATCCTTGCAAAAATATTGTGTGCCTGTGTAAGATTGTGTTTATGCAAGATTGCAGTTTTTGCGGTCTTTTGTGATAGTTCTTGTTATCAGGCACTCAAGCATGAGAACCCTCTCTTCATGGCCTTCTTTAATTCCATTTTCAGGGTCTTAACACAAGTGATTCCATTTTGATTCTGACAACTTTCCCAAGGGATGTAAAATACATCTAGACCTTGAGTATCATTGCCACGGAAGGAGAAGGAACTTTCCAGATGGAAGTTGGCCTTTATAAAGACAGGCTGTGTTTGCAAATTAAGTGCTTCCCTTATTAACATGGTCCAATGGAACAAGCATGGGCCTGCAAGTCTGGACATGGCTGTGTTTCTCTTTGCTCCATGACCCTGGCAAGTCTTTGACTTCCTCCAGACCTTTTTTTTTTTTTTTTTTTAACTCTGAAATGAAATTAACACCTGCCCATGTTTACCTCTCAGGACTGTTGCAGAAGACAAAGGATATAGAAATACTTTATAATATGCAGACATATGAAGTTATATGCAACTTAATATCGAGGTGTTCTTAATGACTAAGAAAAACGTAAAAACAACATGTAGAACCAATCAGAAGTTCAGTGTGGCCAAGATGACACTGGAGGAACTGAACTTTCTTTTTCTCAAGGTCATTTTTTTCTTTCCCAGTAATAGTCCAGATTGAAATGGGGCTGACTAAGATGTTCATAGTCCTGGTTTGCCTGGGACAGTCCTGTTTGCAATGGCCATCTTGGTATAATTTTTAATTATACATATTTTCATTCTTAAAAGTGTCTCTGTTTTGACAGTAAATTACAGTGCTGCCCCTAAATTTAAATACCATTCTGTTTGACCTTTCCATTTTGCATAATAGGAAACGGAGGCTTAGTGAAGAGAAACAACTTCCCAAATTCACTCAGCCTGCCCAGAACCTGCAAGTGGAAAATCCCTTCTCTTTGTACCTGGGAAGGAAAGGGAGGAGAATACAGGGTGATAGAATGGTTCCCTTTGTCTGCTTTCCAGCTTCTTGAAGCAAATCATTAGATTTGCTCCTATTAAGGAGTGTCCCAACCCCTCTTGATTTCTTGGAAAGTGATCAGCAGTAGTATGACTGCCAGTGGCCATGACGGGGCTAGGGGTTGGAGCAAACATTACCGGAACCTGGAGAGGGGAGTTTTTTCTCTTCTGTACCCAGAAGAACAGCCTCAAAGGGAAGAACACTGCGTATTATTATTAACAAGCTCTTATTTAGGCACAGTGTTTTTTTGGTTGTTGTCGTAATGTAACTTCACATTCATGGTCTCAATTGATCTAATTCTTTTGGAAATGAATGTGAAGGCATCATCATTACCATTTTGTAGTGGAAAAAACTGAGGCCTATAAAGGCAGTAGACTTGCTTTAAGTTTCACAGTCAGTACTGGAGTTGGTACTACAGCGAAATCTCCTATGTCCTTGCCCAGTATTACTTTTGCTTCTTTTTGCTTCCTGCACAGTCTGCCCTTAGGCATCTAAGACAGAAATCTCATTATAATAAAGTATTTTTGGTATTCATGTAACTTAAGCCTTTTGGATGGAGCCCAAGGCAGAACCATCTTATATCCTGAATTTGGCTCCGTGGCAAATAATGTTAGAACATGGTTCATGATCAACTATGGGCTTTGCTTTGCAACCATATCTCTGAAAAACTTCCCTATGTGGATGGAGGACAGGCTAATTTATCTTGGGATGGGAGATTTCTCTTTGAAACTTGCTGGGATCCTGGAGAATAGAGGGACAGTTTTATTATAGTACCTAACTGTGCTGTGCTTGCAATCCCTAACCTGATATTTTGCAGACTCTCCATCTCAGAAAGATTTGTTTTGGCAGAGACTGAAATTCTTTATTTGGAACTTGAGGTATCCCCGACTCAGAAGACTTCAGCTTGACAAGATGTGCAGTTGCATCCGTCATCACTCTGCCCTAAGCAGGGCAATGTGCTGAACAGCGGCTTTGATGAGCAAGAATTGGGGACCTGGGTATGGTCTTGAGTTTGTGGTTAACACATCAGATGTCAGGACAGTTGCTTTTCTTTAGGGGGCTCAGTTGTTTCAACTGTCATATGTTGAGACTGCATTAATCAGTATGCTTCAAACTTTTAAAGCCACCAGATCTCCCCCGCAACCCCCCTGAGAATGCTATCGGAATCTCGCATGAATAAATGATAAAAGCAGGACTCAGAGCTTCTCCATGTAGCCACTGTGTGTCTGTAGGGTCTCTGTGGACTCTAGTGTGGCAACAATTGGATATATTCCTTGTAGCCCCAACACTGGGATTCTAAAGATGAGTAATGGCTTAGTGATAGATGTTAACCCCTTGAGGGGTTGCAGTGAGCCTGGAATTCTGGATATAGAACTGGATGGACAGGGAAAAGGGCTGTGACGGTGTAACAAACAGTAGAATTGGAGTGGAGGGCAGCAAGATAAAGTCGTAGATTTCCTGGGTCCACAGCACTTTATAGTTTACAAGTATTTGCACCATAGATGTCTCTTGAACTTATGCAACACTGTGTTCTCAGGCATTTATGCAGCGGTCTTTTGAGAAGCTGGATTATGTGTCTGGCACTGTGGGAGATCTCAGGGACATAAAGAGAAAGAAGAGAACTTGTGAGCCTGGAGGAGCTCATCATCTGACAGAGGAAACAGACAGGTAAAGGAATCATTGCAATTGCAAAACAAAAAAGCTGTAAGGGAGGTGCAAACGTTAATGTTGAGCAGCAAAGTGAAAGAAATGACTTGCTTTTCCTGGGGAGGGGAGGAAGGCATAACTGTGGGGCCTGGAGGAGGAGTTACCTAGGCAGATAAATGGGGGTCATTCTAGGTCGAAACAAAACACAGGTGAGGCAGTGGAGGCCTGTGTGAGCAAGGTGCATTTGGGAGATATGGGAAGAGCTAGGGGAAATCTGGCCGTGAAGGATGGAAAGGCAGTTACACTGTGAAGTTAACATGCAGCTTGACTGGGCAGGGCTTTGCATACAATGCAAAGAATCTGGTCCCCAGGGCCATTAGAGCCCCATCTTCCAGATGCGGAAAGGACCTTTCCTTCGCACTGGGCCAGCCCAAACTGTGACTCTGGCGTTCCTTTTGCTACCCTGTGCTGCCTCCAGCAGGCCTGAACCGAGGCAGGCTCTGCGTGGGAGAGGCCTCTGGGCTGTTTATCCTGCTCCAGTGGGGCTGGCTCTGGCAGGGAGTGCAAGTAGGTGAGGTGGGGGCTGAGGAGG
This sequence comes from Cheracebus regulus, assembly GCA_963574635.1. NCBI lineage: Eukaryota > Metazoa > Chordata > Mammalia > Primates > Pitheciidae > Cheracebus > Cheracebus regulus. The sequence goes on along the minus strand of CAUYQU010025407.1, from coordinate 32,647 downwards.
GGAGGAGGAGCCTGACAACAAGGGCTACATTCAAGGCCTGCACTGGAGCCGGCGAGGAGAATGGAAAGCTACAGTCTGTCGGAGCCATCCAGCCTTGGCAAAGCAGCTGGGGCCTTATAAGGAAATGTTGTTCTCTCCCAGCCAGTGGGGCTGGGACGGAGCCCTGTGCCCACAGGACAGAGCTGCCCTTGTGGTGGTAGCTGGGGGTGTCATCCGCCCCTCCGCTTTGAGCAGAAGCTGTCAATGGGCCACTTCTGCAGGCTCAGCATTCCCTCTGGGCCCCAGCGAGCGTGCAGCCCCCACCCCTCCACGCCCTCCCACTCCCCATTGCCTTGGGCTGATTGGAGGAAAGGGAAAAAACAAAACAAAACAAAGACTTGGCGAAGTCCCAGGCCTCACTGCTGTTTGATGCCGAATTATTCAGAAAACAGGCTCAGGTCAAATTCTCTCTTTTTTTCCTGAAGAATGCAGGAATAAGGGGATTGCTCTTTGGTCTCCTACCCTGCCTGACACCCTCATCTCTTTTCTTTGTGATCACGAAACTGCCAGCACCCGACGCGGCCCAGCGCAGAAAGGCAAGAAGCGCAGATGAGTGGGCACAGGAAGCCTTGTGCTGGTGCCTTTCCATGTCCCAGGGGCAGGGCAGGAGCCACCCGAACACTCTCAGGAGAAGGGTGACTCTCCTCAGACTCCTTACCTGTGCCAGGCAGGCCAGAGGGCCTGGGAGAGGGAGATGGGCACAGGGTAAAAACACTGCCTGCCCAGAAAGCCACAGAAAGCGTTTCTTAGGAAAGGACAGTAAGCATTAGTCAGCTCCTGGAAGGAGGGCTTTCCTACAGGGAGTGGGGAGGGGTGATTTAAAGCACTGATCCCTAGGGATCTTTCTGAACTCAAGATTGCGGGTAGGAGCAGAAAAGGTGCTTAGTGTGGCCTTTTGCTTTGGCTAGTCATAGACCGGGTGCATGAAACCCTGCAGCTACAGGGGCGCAGGTTGGCCAGCGCAGTTCCTCATCTAAAGCTGAAATATTTGTACAGCAAGCCTGGCAGAGCTCAGCTCACCAGTGCTCCCCCAGTCACCCTGGACTCAGCCGTTCAGGTTAGTCCATCGAAACGTACAGCTCAACCCAACCAAGAGAAGTAAGTCATGGAAAGTAAGAAGAAACTCCTGTTTCCAAGGAGTTTACCATCCAGAACAAACCTACAAGGAGCACACAATAATCCAGAGGCAAAGAAGAAAGTTATGGCTGGGCACTGTGGCTCACACCTATAATCACAGCACTTTGGGAGGCCGAGGTGGGCGGATCACCTGAGGGCTGGAGTTTGAGACAAACCTGGACAACATGGTGAAACCCCGTCTCTACTAAAAATACAAAAATTAGGCAGGCGTGGTGGTGGGCACCTGTAGTCCCAGCTACTCAGGAGGCTGAGGCAGGAGAATCACTTGAACCTGGGAGGTGGAGGTTGCAGTGAGCTGAGATCATGCCATTGCACTCCAGCCTGAAGGGCGGACAGAGCAAGACTTTGTTGAAAGAAAGACAGAGCAAGACTCCATCTCAAAAAAAGAAAGAAAGAAAGAAGGAAGGAAGGAAGGGAAAGCAGAAAGAAAGAAAGAGAAAGAAAGAAAGAAAGAAAGAGAGAGAGAGAGAAAGAAAAGAAAAGAAAAGTTATGAGCCCTAAGAAAAACAAAGGAATGATGTCCAAGGTGACAGTAAGGAGAAATTGCTCTTGACTAGGTGTCCACAGCAGTAGATGAGGAAGGATCTGATAGAAGAGATGGAATTTAAGGTGAAGAAAAGCTAAGCGTTCAAAAGGTGATGTTCTGAGAGACTGGTAGGAAAATGGCTTTTAGGGGGCGGAGCTAGCCCTAGCAAGACATGGTGACAGGAAACTTGGGGCTCACTTGGTGCCTGTGGAGAGATGGGCAAGTGGATTAGTGCAACAGGGGGAGGAGGGGGCTGTGGCTGGAGACTGGGTGAGCAGCACATTTGGGGGGCACCAAATGCGAAAGAGAGGAGGAGATTCAAGTGATCGGCAGCCAGGAGCCACTGAAAGCTTTGCTTTTGTTTGCTTGTTTTGTTTTGTTTTGTTTGAGACAAAACAACCTCTGCTTCCTGGATTCAAGCGATTCACCTGCCTCAGCCTCCTGAGTAATTGGGATTATAGGCGCATGTCACCACACCCAGCTGATTTTTGTATATTTAGTAGAGATGGGGTTTCACCATGTTGGCCAGGCTGGTCTCGAACTCCTGACCTCATGATTTGCCCACCTCGGCCTCCCAAAGAGCTGGAATTACTGGTGTGAGCCACTGCGCCCAGCCACTGAAAGCTTTTAAGCATGAAAGAGATGTGACTGGTGCAGTCATTCAGCAACTGTGATCTGGTGTCGGGTGCAGGAGGGAGAGGCATCCTTTTCCCTGTTGGGTGAAGTCAGGAAGGTGCCACTTCCTGAAGCAGGGCTTTGGTGATGTTGTAGCCTTTTTCTGGGCACTGGAGGCCTGGCTCTGCAGACAGCCACCTAGGTCTCAGGATTTCAAGCAGTGCTGCATCTTACAGGCTGGCTCCATTTTGAACAACCAGTGACCCTTCTCCAGAAGGGAGTAGGACTGGCCACATTAGCTCAGTTCTCTTTTCACTTGGAGACTTTGCTTGCACAAGTCACTATATTCAGATATGGTTAAGAAACCTAAACCTCAGCCCTTTTTGGGACTTGGAGAATGGGCAGGGTTCCACAAAGCACCCAGGGTTGAAAGGCAAAAACCCCTGGATCCCATCTCATCTCAAAGAGTCTGTGCTTTGTAAGGCATTCACTATTCAGACACCTGTGCTTGCCTCACACCTACCAGTAACAGAGCAGGAGCCTCCTCCCCGGCTTTCCTCTCCACGGCTTCTTTCCCTTCCTTCTGGATGCCTGCCCCCATCATCACATCATGATGCCTGGGGGTATGAGGATTTTGTGGAGTGCTTTGGGCTCCTGTTGGAAAAAGAGCAGGGATAGCACTTTGCCCCAGAGAAAAATCCAAGGTGCTCTGGAGGATAACAATGAGGGCCCCTGTGTGTCCTAGATCTGGGTTCTGTCCGACTGGCCAGCATGACCAGTTCAGCAATAGGACTGTGAAGGAGTTGAACTTGATCCTCACACCTGGCCCCTTGCCTCTGGCCAGAGGAGGCTGCAGCTGAGGAGCTGATGATGTGCATCTTGGTAGCAAATCCTGCTTCCCACCAAGCTTTTCTTCCTTGACAATGCAGACGGTGACCCCAGGGGCTATAGAGATACAATTGTAGTCCTGGAGGAATTGATTGTTCCCCTGTCCTTCCAATAGGTTGTGCTTATGGCTAATTTTGAGTTTGTATTAGATAACAATACATTTACTTCTTCTTTTTTAGCATTTTATGATGAAATGTTATCTTTTTAAAAAACTTTTATTTTTAGACAGTCTCACTTTGCCACCCAGGCTGGAGTACAGTGGTGCAATCTCAGCTCACTGCAACCTCACCTTCTGGGTTCAAGGAATCTCCTGTCTCAGCCTCTCAAGTAGCTGGGATTACAGTCGTGCACCATCACGCCCACCTAATTTTTGTATTTTTAGTAGAGACGGGGTTTCACCATGCTGACCAGGCTGGTCTCGAACTTCTGACCTCAAATGATCCACCCACCTCAGTCCCCCAAAGTGTTGGGATTACAGGCATAAGCCACTGTGCCCAGCCATGTGAGATATCTTAACTCTAAAGACTAAATTTCAAAATAACTGACTTGTATCATGTCTGGCATTCTGTTATGTCAAGCAAAAGTCTTCTCAAAACCCTTTGATTTTTATCACCCATACTGTCTGCTAGCTAGCTCAGTCTCCAACTCAGAGAAATGTCACTGGCAAATCTTTTCAGTTTTTTCATTTTGATTTTACCTAACCACTCATTATTCACCCCATTTATTTGATTGGGTAATGAGTAGTTTTAAAAAATCAGAAGGCATAAAGAGAATAAAAATGTTCCTCTCACCCTTTCCCCAACTATCTAGATGTCCTCCTTTTCAAAGCCGACCACAATACCATTTTCTTATGTATCCTTCTCTTCTGTGATGCTTTTTTAAAAGTAATGATCAGGACTTTGCTCATCCAGCAGATAGCTCATTCAAAAAGAAGCCAGCCTGTTCAAACAGAATTCCCCAGGGGCAGTTGGCCTCCCAGGTTTCCCTACACAGGGTGCTGAACCCTGATTCTAGATGCCAGATAGACCCCACCTGGTCCAGGTTTCTATAGCACAATCCCTGACATTCTTTAGCCTGACCCTCAGTGAAAATTAGCTGAGGATGCCTGAACTCACTCTCTGGAATGAGACCTAAATACCATCTACTGCATAATCCTACAGAAAACGAATGAAACAGGGACTGCACTGCAAGTTTGGTGCCAATTACAAAGGATCTGGGGCAGGGATCTGGCATCCAGGTGGCTGGAGGAAGAGTCCTGGAGTTTTTAGCATCCTCTTGTATGGGTCACATTTCTCTGGTTTTTCATGGTGTGATCTGGACTGAAATGCCCATCAGTTATTCTAGACCCTGACTTACTGATCACAGAGAATCTTTAGTCTGTGCTTGTTTACTCTGAAACTGGCAGCTCCACTAATGCTGCAGCTGCTCACCAGACATGCCAGAGCACTGCCTTCCTTGCTTATGATGCTGGAGCTCTATCTTGCTAACCAATGATCCTGGAGCACTCTCTGGCTCACTGGGGTGCTCCAGGGTATAACCAGTGATGCTAGAGCATCTCTCTGCTGCTCACGGATCGTGCTGGAGCTCTGTCTTGCTTACCCATCGTCCTGGAGCACTCTGTTGCTCACCGATGATACTGGAGCACTCTGGTGTTCACTGATCATACTGAAGCTGCATTTTCTCAGTGAGGATCAGAATTCATCAGCCCTGGCAGCTCTATCTAGTTCCCACATCCTGGTTGCTGGGAAGGGTTTTAAAACCTCTTAGATGAAAAGAGTCTCTTCCTGATTAGAGTCCAAACTGAAAATGGATCCTCCATTTGCAAGTACCACATCACTTCCAGTGTTGCATTAGTAAATACCTCCCAACCAATAGCAGCCTGGCACATTATTGTTTAGTCACCTCTTGCCCAATATCATGTGAGTTTCACTTATAGAAGGTTCTACAAGGTAAGGGAGGTAGAAACAAGTCAGCACAAACAGAACTATAAATATCTTGATAGTGACAGATGTATGAAATCTAATTGGGTGGGGAAAACAGATACAGATAAACAGCTGGGTAAGAACCTGATTTGAACCTAGTGAAATACAAAGAGAATGGTATAAAAGATAATCTTAAAGAAAAAGCTACCTATAGGTCTTCTTTCTTTTGCAGTATTTTTTTTATTTTCCATAGTCCCATCTATCTTCTTGTCCATATATAATTCACATTTTTACATAGCTGCAATCATGTCACAAATACTATTTAGGGTTCTGTATTTTCACTTAATATTACATGAATTTGCCATATTGCTCCAATCTTTCTTTTATGGCTGCAGAAGTGCCATTGTGGTGATTCACAACAAGTTTCTTGCCTTTTACCTATTGTTGAAATTTTATGTCTCCAGCTGCTCAGCATTATGGATAATTCTGTAAAGAATATCTTAGGATATTTAGCTTTGTGCTTTTGTCAGTTTTGTTAGGATCAAAATCAAGGAGGGAACTGATTTTGTAAAGGGGTATGAGGAGCAACATTTCCTCTGGTGCAAAGCTAACTGTGTCAGGCAGAGCTCTAAGTATCATACTGACCTTACTGGCATGTTGCTTTAAGCCAGTAACTAGCATGTCACCTGGCAACTAAGCAGAAGAATAGAAGTCTACTAGGTCCTAAGGGAGGCTGTTACCACACAAGTCCTTTGCTGGTGACAGCAGAATGTACCCAGGGTTCATTCTAGGGGTCTGCCTTGTCTCCAGAGTTGATTCATTGGTGGTTGCCATATAAAGGCCTCTGAACCAACAATTGAGAGCAAAAGCAAACCAGTGCCAAGATCCATGTTCTTGTGCTGTGGCTGTAGGGATGAGGGCTGCAGAGGGTCAAGAGGTGTAAGTCACTGTATCATCAGTGTGGGGATACCATGGGCCTCGTCAGTGGTTCTACCCATGGGTGCAACCCTTGTGGCAGATGTCTAATTATGTGCAGCCGCGATGTCAGTGGAGGCCCTTGGAGATCCTATTAAACGTGACCCTAACCCCAATGCCAAGCTTTATGAGAGCCTTGAATCCATAGCACAATCGCTCTGCGTGCACACAGCATATGTCATCCTGCCCCCTTCAGCCTTCATGCCCTTTTATCTAAGAGGCCTGACTTGTTCTGTCTCACATCCATTCCAGGAACAAGGCTTAGTTCCTTCTCCTGGTCTTCACAAAAACCTACTTGCATTCAGAACTTTGTGAGTTTGGTAACTTTACTGAAAAGCAGGGGTCACAAGTCCTCCTCCCAGTATCCCTGGCAGGTGATTAGTTGGACAGTGCTATAGTCTGAATGTTTGTGTCCTTCCCGAATTCATGTGTTGAAACCTAAGCTCCAATTGGATGGTGTTAGCAGGTGGGGCCTTAAGGAGGTGATTTGGTCAGGAGAGCAGGGTCTGCATGAGTGGAATTATTGGCCTTACTATTGTAAGGTGAGGCCCCAAAGAGCTCTTTCACCCTTTCCCAGCTCTTGAGGATACAAGAAGCAGTTGGTAGTCTGTAACTTGAAAAACCACCCTCACTAGAACCTGCCCATACTGGCACCCCATCCTGGACTTCAATCTTCCATATCTGTAAGAAATAAATGTGTGTTGTCAATAAGCCACCCAGTCTGTGACAGCTTATTATAGCAACCTGAGTGGACTAAAACAACGGGCATTATTATCCTGGCTTAGAGGTGAGGAAACTGTAGCCCAGAGAAGGGAAGAACCTGACTGGGGTCACTCAGATGGTTATTGAAGAGCTGGAACCAGAGCCCAGATAGCTACTGGGTTCAGTGCATGATCCTTCTCCATATCAGCCTGCCACATACTGCTCCTGTCGGGTCTAGGAGCTTCACCAAGCTCTAACTATAGCAAGCATTCAATACACGCCCGTCTGGCAAGCATGGTGGCTCATGCTTGCAATCCTGCACTTTGGGGGCCGAGGTGAGTGGATCACAAGATCAAGAGTTCAAGACCAGTGTGGCCAACACAGTGAAACCTCGTCTCTACTAAAAATACAAAAATTAGCTGGGTGTGGTAGCAGGTGCCTTTAATCCCAGCTACTCAGGAGGCTGAGGCAGGAACATCACATGAACCAAGAGGCAGAGATTGCAGTGAGTCGAGATCGTGCCAGTGCACTCCGGCCTGGGCGACAGAGCTATACTTTGTCCCAAAATAAATAAATAAATAAATAAATAAATAAATAAGAAGAAGTAAACGCTCATCCAGTAGACATTACCAAGTCCTCACTCTGTGCCTCTTTTCAGAGTGCAGAGTGAAGAAAGCATGAATAAATTAAGAGACTTCTTGTTACCCCAGCACCCAACACTTAGCTAACATCAGCTGTGATAGACAAAAGAAGTTATACCCACACAATGGAATATTAATCAGCCATGAAAAGGAATGAAAGAAATAGTGGTACTTGTTACAACATGACTAACCTTGAAAACGTGCTAGGTGAAAGAAGCCAGACACAAAACGGCCACATATTCTGTGATTCCATTTGTATGAAATGTTTAGAATAGGCAAATCCATAAAGACAGAAAGCAGGCAGCAATTGCCAGTCTTAGAAGATGAGGGGGAATAGACTGACTGCTTAATGGTATAAGGTTTCCTTTTGGGGTGAGGAAAGATGTCTTGGAACTAGATAGAGGTGGTGCTTGCACAACATCGTGAGTATACTAAAAGTTACTAAATTGTACACTTTAGTGGCATTTTAGGTTATGTGAATTTCACTTCAATTCAAAGCAAAGAAAAAAATACCAACAAACTAACAAACCAGTGTGACTTCACTTCCCCTACCTTCAGCTTTTACCTCCTTGCATGGTTCCAGGTCCTGGTGCTCCCTCACTGGACAGGGAATACACATATGCAGACTCAGTTCTCAATTCCGTCACTTACTAGCTATGTGGCCTTGAGAATTTACGCCTTTCTCTGGACTTCAGCTTTCGAATCTGCAAGTTGAGCATATTGCCCAGAGTTTAACCCAAATTCCTTCTAGGTAGGCATTCTGAGATATTGGGAGTAAAAGGAGGGATGAGATCCAATGGGGGACGGGAGGGGGAAGCACTCTCTTTTGAACTTTTCTCAGATAGTGGACTACAGTGATTTTTAATTTCCCGTCCCCAGTCACACAGACAGCAGCTTCGGCTCCTGGCCTGGCTGGTGCTGGGGCTCCCACCACGCTTCACTGAGCAACGTAAGCCCCTAGGTAATCCTGTTAAGCCGCTGCGGCAGTGAGTCATTTCAGAACCACCCGAACACCTTCCTGTGGTGTCCCAGCAAGGAGAGGACCTCCAACCCGATCATTATGACTTGATCTGCAAAAACATTTTAAACATAAATTGGAGCTTTTAATTGTGTTATGACTTGGAAATCCATCATGACTGAATCAGTGTTCAGAAGAGCTCAGAGTGTGCTCATTCATTCATTTATTACACACCTTCTGTGCCCCTGTTACATCCTAGGTATTGTGCTAAGCTTTAGGAAGACTTAGATATAGCCACTGTCTTCAAGGAATTCACGGCCATTGAGAAAGACAGACTCATAAACAGAAGTAAAATGTAGCATTTACGATGATAGAGAAATAAAAGTACACATCAGGGAAATCAGCAGTTCAGTGGAGAAGGAAGGGGTAGATGGAAGGGTCATGAGAGGTCTTTCCTGATGAAGCAATATGCTGAGTTTTCAAGAACAAATGGGGATGTCCATGTTTCAGTGGTGCTTCAGGGAGGATGATGGTAAGAGTAGTCTACCCCAGTGGGGAGAAGCATTTTCATCACTGTTGATGTTTACAGTTGCCAGCGCAAGATGACAATAAAGAGATGGCTAAATTTCAAGCCATCTTATTGATTTTAAATTCCTAGAAATAATGCATCTTCTTATTGCCTATATTAGGATAGCTCCTCCTTCCATTGCTATCAAGTACATAGGATGTGGAAGGGCTTTCAAAACAGAAGGAGCCACGTGTGTCAAAAGTTTTGAAGGCTGAAACCTCAGAGTGTGTTAATGAAGTGACAAGGAGTTCAGTATAATGGTACATAAAATATGTGGAAAAAGTGAGCTGGATAAGAGCTAAAAATGAAGCTGGGTCAATTCTTTGAGGGCCTAAGATACTATGTTAAATTTGAGTTTTATTTCAGAAGGCACTGGGGAACCATAGAGGTTGGTCAGCAAAAGCATGATATAATCAATTCTCTTGTTGATTTAGCACTTTGACAGCTGAGAATGGGTAGGACGGGTAGAGAATGAAAGAAGGAGGCTGGCCAGGAGGCCCTTTCAGCTATCTGGGAAGGAGGTGTTGAGGGTTATGCCAAAGCTGGGTCAGAGGATGGGAGAAAGCGGCTGAGCTCAAGGGATATGCAGAGGTAAAATTCCAAGGGGCTGAGAGTCTGATTAGAGATGGGGGTGAATAAAGAAATATCTGAATAATAATTTCTATTTCTTCTGGCAGTTGTCCTGCAAGTGTCAGAGTTGGAAGGGATGTTTCAGACCACTGCTCAACCGTCTCTGCAGCCCAGGGAAGTAAAAGGCACAGGAGTTGAAGGCAGAGTCAGGATGGGATCTGTTGTCCAAGTTCCCAGCCAGGGCTGTCTCTTCTACTGTCCTGCTCTCCATTTGCTGGTGACCCTACCTTTGATGCTACCCCTGCTCCTCAGCAGAACACTGACTGGATAGAGCAGCCTTGGTTCTCATTCTTAACACTGCCCCAAAACAGTGACTTGAAGGAAGACCGTCCCTTCTTTGAGCTTCTGTCTTCTTATTCCTAAATGAAAGTCTTGTAAAAGTGGAACTTTTCCATTTTTTCTTTCTCTTGCCTCTAATGTTCTTTCTTTTTTTCCTTTTTTGAGAGGGAGTATCATTCTGTCACCCAGACTGGAGTGCAGTGGTGCGGTCTTGGCTCACTGCAACCTCCACCTCCCAGGTTTAAGCAATTATCTGCCTCAGCCTTCCGAGTAGCTGGGATTACAGGCACATGCCACCACGCCTGGCTAATTTTTTTTGTATTTTTAGTAGAGATGAGGTTTCATCAACTTGGCCAGGCTGATCTTGAACTCCTGACCTTGTGATCCATCCGCCTCAGCCTCCCAAAGGAGGGAGTTTGCCACTGCTCCCGGCCCACCTCTGATGTTCTTTCTTAATTTTTCCATGGTCCCTACCATTTCTTCTTGCCTTTCATTAGGTCCTATTCACTCATTGCTGCCTGGATCTGAGCTCTGAGCTCTGGCCTAGATCCCCTCCGGAGGTCCTGGCACCCACTACAAATCTGTCCCGCTTGTTTCTGAGCAGTCAGGTCATCCATAGCATGGGGGGATTGTCTTTCAGAGTTGCACATCCCTGAACTGGACGGCCATCCTCTCTCTCAGAAAGCCTGTCTCTTTCTCTGCAGGCGCTCTGCCTGGATTCTCTGCATTGGAGAGCAAAGGAACTGAATGCTGGGCATTGCAGATTTAGATACTGTGTCTGCTGAGCTGTGGCGTGCTCAGGTCATGTTCTTTCACAAGGAAATGGCTTGTGTGTCCCAGTGTGAGTCAGAGTCCTCAGGGTGATTGAATTTTCTTTGCTTGTGCTCTTGGGGCACACCAGCCTATAGGGTCAGGTGCCTTAGGGGCAGATCTCAAAGACAGAAAGCTGTTAAGGTGAGTTTCTCACCAAGCCCTCTCTCACCTTCCTCCCCCAGCCTTCTCAAGTGTGAAGAGATGAGAGAGACTCAGAATTGGGGAAGGAGGAATGGGGAGTTCTCAGAGGCCCTGGAGCACACTCTCAGCCAATGCTGAATATCCTCCCCACCCAACTGCCCTTCGCCCCCCAAAATCCTGGCTTTCCTCTCCTGTATTAGTGAACCCTTCATATGAACACTTTACACACTTCATGTTGACTGCGCAGGGCAGCTGTGTGGTCCTATTTTAAACTTGTCTTCCACATAAGGATGAAAACTGCCTTTTCGTAACTCCCAGTGATTGCTCCTCTCAGAACATACCAAATCCCTGCCTTGCAAGCCAGTCTTTTGAGTACATGAAAACAAATCATGTATCTATCTCCCATTCAACTACTTTTCTGCCAATTAAACTCAACCAATTCGTATGTGGTATAGTTGCCATATTCTTAGGATGTGGTATCTCCCAAAGGGCAATGATTCTAGGTATGGTTTAACTAACTTCTATAGCAAGCAAACCACAAATGCCAGTGGCTTAACACAAAAGCAGTTTCTCTCTTATATAACAGTTCCTGGTCAGTGGGTGGTTTTCTTCCATGAAGTGATTCAGGGCCCCAGGGACCTATTATCTTAAATCTCTGCTCTCCCCTAGGCACTGCCCTGGAGCCCTCTTGATGATCCTGTTAGCAGTTGGAGGGACAGAGAGTGGAGGAGGAACCAAAAGTTCTGCCTAGAAGTGACCCTTGATCTTCCACTCTGATTCCCACTGGTGAGACCAGTACTATGGTCTCATCTTCCAGAAACATGGATTGGGAAATACAGCCCCTTGCTAGTCTGGTCCTTCTTGGAGACAACTCTACACAGTGAGAGTGGAAGATGTTTGGAGGAAAGCAGGCCATCTCTGCCCCACCAGGCACCTCTTCTACCTCCCACCTCTGAGCAGCCAGCGTGGACAGCCTACTAGATGCTGGGTGGACCAGAGTTGGGGATGGGTGTGTTGGGGGGCGTGGAGGGGAGGGAAGATGTGTATTTCTCCCCACATCTGCCAATATCACCCACTTCCTCTTTCTGCAGAAACACATCTGTCATGGATGCTATATGCACCTCCCCGAATGCCCTTTGGAACTGAGGATTCTGCTTCTCAGTACTGGGATCACAGCTGAATCTCTTCCCAGGAATTGTCATAGCCTGAGGGGAGCTGCCTTACCCCAGGTGAAACCTCCATCCTAGGCACAGTTCCCATCCAGTGACTAGCTGATGTGGGGATGCAGGGACCTGACCCTGTGGCCTCAACCCCAGCCAATTCTGAAAAGCCACACCAGCTCCTGATCAATCACAGTGCATTCCACCCCTCCCGCCACCCAGTCCTGCTTCCCTCACTCCATTGCATTCCCAATAAACTCCCTGCTCACAAAGCTTCTCTCAGAGTCTGTTTCCCAGGGGACCCTAGGGTGACTTGTGTTGCCCCTAGTTGGCTGTATCCTCCACAGTCAGTTGCCATGTGAGAACCAATTTCTCACCAAAGTTTGTTTTACTAGGTTTGTTTCTTGTACTTGAGGTTGAGACAAAACATATCCAAGTAAGTGCTGGTGCACCTGAAAGAATGGTGGGTCATTCCTTTAAAACTATTCAAGATAATAAAGGTTAAAACTACAAGAAGAGAATAAAAAGAGCCAAGGGGAAGTAACACATGTAAAACAGTTGACACTTCCCAATCTGTTTCACATAAAGCTTTGGACCCCATTTATGTGCTGGTCCATTTCTGTGGCCTCACTGCCTCCAGGCCTTCGGCTTACTCAAGGGAGTGCCTCAGTGGCTGCTGCCTTTCTGGCATCTCCAACTACTGCCAGCTTCCTCAGTCATCCCCACCCCACTCGGGAAAGGGCTGGGCTGTGCCATGGCCTCTGCCACACCTGCTGGATGGGAGCCTCACTGTCACAGCTCCAGTGCCAGGACCGACCAGACAGGACCATGTCTCTTTTCTCCTTCCACCAGATGATGACTCAGATCTTGCTTCCCCGGGGCTGCTCAGAGGAGCAGGGTGATATCACAGAGATCCAGGAGAGTTAAATCTCTAGGAGGTGAAGTTTGCCCAGTGTGAGACAGGAGGCAGAAGGGAGTTGACTATCACACCCTCCCCTTTCTTTCAGGTCCTCCCTGCTTCGGCAATGGACTGTTCTAGATTGCAGAGGTTCCATGAAGGACATCGTCTCACAAGAATGAGTCACTGGCCACATTCCCTGGTGGTGCTGTGGCCAGTGTGATTCTCACCTTCTTGTAATTTTCTCCCCTCCTTTTTGCCTCCCTTCCTTCACACTTATTCTTGCTGCCCAGAATTATGCTCTCTCAGAAAGCCAGCAGCATGACAGCTTTGCTTCAAATTTTCCCCAGATAACCCAGGTGAAGTCATGGGCGTTAACTTATTTGGTTGATTTTCACAAAAAGCCGTTCCTTGGGGCGTTAGAATTATTCCTGGTATTTTTCAGTTGAGTAGAGTAGGGGTAAAATAAACGACCCAAGGCCAAAGTTGTACAGGAGGTGGTAGGTTAGGGCTCAGTCTGCGTTCTGGCTCCACATTTGCTGTTTTCCTTACACTTGAATATAGGTTTCCATCAAGAGTTATAAAGCCAATGAACTCTATCTGCTCCTGTAAAGGCAGTATTTAGAGGTGGGGTAGGTGTGAGGTGTGCAGCCATCACTAGAAAGAACATAGAAAAATCTCCCGAAGGAGGTGGATGAATAGAGATGATAGTCCGGTGGGCTCTACCTCCTGTCTTTCTATCCTAAACTTTCACTTTCAACAGGTTCAACATCAAACGTGGATTTCTGGGATTAATGAGAGTAAGGAGAATGCTGTTGCCATGTGTATTAGTTTCCTAGGGTGGTTTAAATGGACAGAGATGTACTCTCTCAAAGTTCTGCAGGCTGCAGGTCCTAAACCAAGGTGTTGGCAGGACCATGCTCCCTCTGGAGGTTCCGGGGGGGAATTTGTTCTCTGCCTCTTGCTGCAGCTGGGGGTTGCCAGCAGTATCACTCTTGGCTCAGTCTTCTCATTGCTTTCCTCCGGTGTATGCTTGTATTACCTTGCTTTGCCTTTATCTGACACAAACACTTGGACTGGCACTTAGGGTCCTCACATTTAACCCAGGTAAAGCACGTCTCAAAATAGTTCATTTAATTACACCTGAATGACCGACCCCTTTTTTTTCTAAAAAGGTAATATTGGTAAATTCCAGGGATTAGGACTTGTTACATTTGGGTGGTCACTATTCAGCTTGCTATGCTATATAATAGGCTAATTTGCCTGAAGATATAAGTGTGTCCTTCACCAGGCTTAGAGACAGTTCTGCATGTTCCTTTACATTACATTAGTTGTCATACTGCCTGGTGCAGGGGAGGAGTCCTCTGGGCTGTAGAGGCGGCTGAAGCCAAGCTTTCTGTTTATCCAGTAGTGAGCTAACAGGGGCACTGAGCAGAATTTACCCTTCCCCACCCTCTGAGCCCTAGGTAGGAGGGTCTCTTATGTTGCCTTGATGGTGCATAATTCCCCTACTGGAAGGACCACAGAAGATTCCTGGGCTGTATTGCTTTTGTTTGAATTTTCAGCTGCTGTCAATCACCCTGAGCCAATATTTATATTTTGCAGAACTATCTCATGGCAAGTTTTAGAGGAAAGAATCTTTCTAATCACAAATATTTGCAGTACGTGACCTTGTTGCACTTTGGCCAGTGATGTTGAAAAACGAGTCATGTGCAGCCCTGAGGTCCCCTACAGTCATGTCTGTTTGAACAGTTCATGGCAGTACTGTCTTCTCAGGCCTCTTATGGAGATGACCGAAGTGCTGAAGAAAAAAGAACAAACTGTGCCTGAGGGCCAGATGCCATGCAAAGAGTCTTAGCGAACGCCAGCTTCCTTCTTTTATTTATTCTTAGGCTGCTTCCTCTGCATTTTCCTCAGGGGCTATATCTAATTATATTAATTTGCATAATTTTTCCTCAAGTTCTCTACCCAACTCCCAACCCTTTGGTTCCAGCAGTTAATATTACCTTTTATTTTTTATTTTTTATTGTTGTTTTTTAGATGGAGACTTGATCAGCCGCCCAGGCTGGAGTACAAGTGGCGTGATCTCAGCTCACTGCAACCACTGTCTCCCGGGGTCAAGTGATTCTCCCATCTGAGCCTCCTGAGTACCTGGGATTACAGGCACCTGCCATCATGCCCGGCTGATTTTTGTATTTTAGTAGAGATGGGGTTTTACCATGTTGGCCAGGCTGGTCTTGAACTCCTGACCTTAGGTGATCTGCCCGCCTCGGCCTCCCAAAGTGCTAGGATTACAGGCATGAGCTACGGCACCTGGCAATATTGCTTTTGATTTCTAGAAAATCGAGGCACTTGAGAAAATTCTCTTAATTTGGGCCTCCCTCACCCTTACTCTGTCACCTGCAAACCTGCCTTCATGCTCATCCTTGATCCCTTACTTCAGTCTTAGAATCATTTAAAGCCACGTCTTGCACTGGCATGGAGGTCTAGCCATTCTTATGTCCTCTAGGTCTTCATTCCATCAATGAGTCCCTTGCTCTCTCTTTTCCAGAGTGGCTCTATTAAAATATAATTAACATATCATAAACATCACCCCTTTAAAGTGTAAAATAATATTTTTAGTACATTAATGAAGTTTTTGAGTTAATAATCACTACCTAATTCTAGAATATTTTCATCGTCACAGAAAGAAACTCAGCACCCACTGGCAAATCTCTATTTCCACTTTCTTTCCACCCCCAATCCCCAGCTTTAGGTAAACACTTAGCTACTTTCTGTCTCTATAGTTTTTCTTTTTCTGAACATTTCATATCACTGAACTCATACAATAAACTGTCTTTCCCAAGTGGCTTCTTTCACTTAACAAAATGTTTTCAAGGTTTATCCATGTTGTGCTATACATCAGTATATCATTCATTTTATGTATAAATAATATTCCACCACATTTTGCTTATTTATCAGTTCATTAACATTTAAGTTGTTTCCACTTTTTGACTATTATGAATAATGATTTATGTACAAGTTTTTGTGTGGGCATATGCTTTCTGTTCTCTTTGGTATATACCTAGGAGTGGAACTGCCAGGTCATATGGTAACAATACATTTAACATTTTTAGGTGTGGTCAAACTTTTCCAAAATGTCTACACAATATTACATTCCCACCAGCAATGCATGGGGGCTCTAATTTTTCACCATCCTTACCAACATCTGTCATTATCTGTCTTTTTGATTACACACATCCTAGTGTTGTGAAATGGTATCCTATTGTGTTATTGATTTTTGTTTTCCTAATAACTAATGATGTTGTCTTAGTCATTTTGTGCTGCTCTAACAGAATACCAGAGACTGAGTAATTTATAAAGAAAAGTTTCTCACAGCTCTGGAGCCTGGGAAGTCCAAGACTGAACACGGATGGCATCCAGTGAGGGCTTCTTGCTGTGTAATAACAGGAAAAAAGGCACCACATGGGCAAGAGGAAACAAAGAGGGCAAACCATCCTTTATAAGGACCCACACTCTTGAAATAATGAACCACTTCTATGATAATAGCACTAATCCATGAGTGAGGACAATCTCTCCTGATCTAATTACCTCTTAAAGATCCCACCTGTCAACATTATTGCACTGGGGATTAAGTTTCCAACACACCAACTTTGAGGGACGCATCCAAACCACAGCAGATATTGAACATCTTTTCATGTGATTATTGGCTATTTGTATGTCTTTTTTGGAAAAATATCTATTCAGATGCTTTTTCACTTAAATATTGGGCTGTCTTTTTATTATTGAATTGTGTTATATATATATATATATATATATATATATATATTCAGGATTCTAATCATTTAACATATATGATTTTTAAATATTTTCTCTCATTCCGAGGATTATCTTTTTCACTTTGGTTGTCTTTTCACTTTCACTGTTTTTGGTTTTATTTTATTGTACTTTTAAGTGCAGAAGTTTTTAATCCTGATGAAGTCTAATTTATTTATTGTGATTGTCATTGCTTATGCTTTTGGAATCCTATCTAAGAAATCACTGCCTAATCCAAGAGCACAAACATTTACTTAGGTTTTTCTCTAAGATCTTTATAGCTTTTGCTCTTCCAGTTAGGTCTGTGATTCATTTTGAGTTAGTTTTTGTATATAGTATAAATCAGTAGTTCAAATTTATCAATTTTTTTTGCATGTGGATATCTGTTGTCCCAGTACCAGTTGTTGTAAAGATTGTTTTTCCCTTATTATATGGTCCTGATACCTTTGCCAACAATTAATTAAACATGAAGATGGGGGCTTATTTCTAGATTATGAAATATATTCCATTGATATATAAGTGTAGTGTATTTTAGTACATCCTGTCTTGATTACAGTGCCTTTGTAGTAAGTTTTGAAGTCAAGACATGAGAGTCCTCTAATTTTTTTAAAGATTGTTTTACTTATTCTGGGTAATTTGCATTCCTTATGAATTTTGGGATCTACTGCCAATTTCTGCCAAAAAGCTAGCTGATTCTAAATGGGATTGCATTGGATCTGTACTTCAGTTTGGGGAGTATTGTCATTTTAATATTTTGTCTTTTGATCTATGAACATAGAATGTCTTTTCATTTGTTTAGATCTTTTAAAATTTCTTTTAATGATGTTCTGTAATTTTCATTGTGCAAGTCTTGTCTTAGTTTTGTTAAATTTATTCTTAAGAATTTTATTCTTTTTGATGTAAATGAAATTATTTTCTTAATTTCATTTTAATTTTTCATTGTGTATAGAAATATAATTAATTTTTGTATGATTTTGTATCCTGCTGCCTTACTGAAATTATTAGTTCTAATACATTTTTGTGGATTACTTAAGATTTTGTATATAACATTGTGTCATCTGTGAATAGTTATACTGTTTTTTTCCAATATGAACGTGTTTTATTTATTTTTCTCACCTAATTTTTCTAGTTAAAACCTCTACTACAGTATTGAATAGAAATGGTGAATGAGCATCCTTGTCTTGTTTCTCATTTTAGGGAGGAAATTTTCAGCCTAGATCATTAAGCATGATATTAGCTAAGGATATTTATAGATGCCCTTTATCGGATTGAAGAAGTAATCTTGTGTTTCTGGTGCATTGAGTATCTTATCATGTCATAGTGTCAGATTTTGGCAAAGGTTTTTCTGTGTATATTGAAATGGTAATTTGTTTCTTTATTAACACAACTTTCTTTATTTTTCCTTTTTCTTTTTCTTTCTTCCTTTTTTTTTTTTTTGAGACAGAGTCTCACTCTGTCACCCAGGGTGGAGTGTAGGGGTGCGATCTCAGCTCAGTGTAACCTCTGCCTCCCAGGTTTAAGCAATTCCCCTGCCTCAGCCTCTTGAGTAGCTGGAATTACAGGTGCCCTACACCCCGCCAGGCCAATTTTTTGTATTTTTAGTAGAGACAGGGTTTCACCATGTTGGGCAGGCTCGTCTCGATCTCCTGATTGTGGGTGATCGGCCCGCTTCGGTCTCCCAAAGTGCTGAGGTTACAGGTGTGAGCCATTATGCCTGGCCAAATACAATTTTCATGTGTTGACCCAGCCTTGCATTCCTGGGATAAATCTTACTTGGTCATGATACATAATTCTTTTTATATGTTGTTGGAGTCCCTCTCTTATATCTTTAATATTTTTCTGTATTGATTCCTTTACTTTGGCTAATAAGCATGCTTAAATTTCTTTTTCTTTTCTTTTCTTTTTTTTTGAGATGGAGTCTTGCTCTGTCGCCAGGCTGGAGTGCACTGGCGCAATCTCAGCTCACTGCAACCCCTGCCTCCTGGGTTCAAGCGATTCTTCCTCCTCAGCCTCCCTAGTAGCTGGGACCACAGGCATGTGCCACCATGCCTGGGTAATTTTTAGTAGAAATGGGGTTTCACCATGTTGGCCAGGATGGTCTCGATGTCTTGACCTCGTGATCCGCCCGCCTCGGCCTCCCGAAGTGTTAGGATTACAGGCGTGAGCCACTGTGCCCGCCCAAATTTCTTTCATAGTAATGGAAAAACAAACTTACTCTTGGGCTCAAGAAGTTTTTATCTCTTTGTCCATTTTATTCAAACGTTGGAAACGATTGCCCTCTTTTTAGCTTAATACCAATGCATCACTGAACCATAATGAAAGTTGCTTTCATTGTGATATGAGGGACATTCCAACTGCCAAACTCCATGAACACGTTTCAGCCCTTACTTTATCACAGTTTCGTAGCATTCTACAGTTTATCGCTTCCTTCTCTTTTGAAATATTCAAATACCTGGAGTTTTTTTTTTTTTTTTTCTGGTATAATTTTATTGTGGCTTCTTGTTCTTCTTTGGGATCACTTCTTCCCGTGATTATCAAATACTGTTGCCGCTTAAGGTTTTGTCTTTGGTGCCCATTTCTTCTCATTTTATAGGAAAATCTTGTAGACTCTCAGTTTGTACTATCATCTGTATACTGATGAATACTAAATTGTTATCTTCTCTTATATTCAACAAGGTATATCCAATCACATCCTAGACATCTCTCTTTGAAAGTCCTACAGGCTTGAGAAATTCAAGAACTCAAAACAAAACTTCGAAGCTTCCTTGTACTTCCCAGCCTGTTCTTCAGATGCAAACATTTGAAATTAGGTAAACTTAAACAGCTTCCTAGACGAGGTGATAATTGCCATAGCTTACTGAAACAGGTTGCCTTTTCATTGGTGTGACGTGCTGTGTTGTAGAAAGAGATAATTTAATATTTCCTATCCTCAGAAAGCTTTTAGTCTTAAGCAAGTGACAGAAATAGACACAGATGACTATATTCCAAGGCAATAGTAAAAAAAAAATTATAATGGAAACTCAAAGGTGGATGAGTTTGATTCTTTCAGGGCAGGTGGCAGATGGGAGTGTAGAGGCTTCATAGACGGTAACTTCTGAACTGGGACAGGAAGGTGAGTGAGACTTAGACAGTTGGGGCAAGGTGTTGGTGAATCGGCTGACCTGTGATGGAGGATGAAGCCAGTGTGCAAGGAGGAGCATATGGTTTGGTGTGTCTGGTAGGAGACAGGAGGAACAAAGCAGGTGTTGAGGTAAAGGCCAGAATTTGAGGCATCTTGAATGCCACCATGGGAAAGTTGAGATGTATTCTGTAGAGAGGAATAACTAATTGAAGCTGTTAATCATGGTAGTGACAGGGTCAGAGTCACATTTTAAGAACTTTCAAGGAGTGCTATGCATCTAATGTTTGCATGCATTATTTTAAGTTATTCCTAGGCACCTCAGATTAAGTGAGGGGGAAAGGATCTTGGGAGGTCACTGTCATTGTTCCTATTTTGAAGGCTGTGATTCTTATATTTGAAAATAGGAAGACACTGAAGGAACACTGGATATTAACTTGTCAAATTTCAGCCACCTTTGCCAGAGGCATCTTCCTTTCACACCTCTGTGGCATTTTCCTCTGCCAAAACTGAAATGTGTGTCACTGTGCCCTAGAGGCAGAATGAAAATATATACATTAAACAAACAGGAAGAAACACATGAAGAAAAACCCACCAACAGTTATACATGGCAGGTGTACAGACTCTTCCCCATTCAACAGCCCTCCCTACCATGACATCCTGTAATGTTGCCGGGGCATGGGTAAACGGGTTTTCTCAGGGCACAGAAAACAAAATTATTTTTTACATACTTTATGACCTGCTCCAGGGCCCCTTCTTCCCTGAAGGTGCTTCTCTTCCCCAGTGGGAAGCTATCTCTCCATTCCCTGTTTTCACACGACCCTGACAGCTACAAATAAAGTTCCGTGGCATTTGCTCTCAGGCTGCGTGTGAAATCCTGAGGACAGGGACTGTGTGGTTTTTGCTCTATTCTTCACGGTGTCCAGAAGAGAACCTGGTGTCCAGGCTCCTTTGAGTAGCAACTTGCAGAATGTGCCCAGCCTGGGCAAACGTAAATAACAATATATTGAAGAGTGTGCAGAAAATATTCAAACTTATGCTCATTTTTAACCCCCCTCAAAAAAACCCAACAAATTAACCTTTATTATTCTTTACTGTATAGAGTTACAGGAGTGTATATATAATATAAATATATAAATAAATGTATTGGGGTGAATGCTTAAATTTTCTTACTGTTGGAGTTTGATTTAAAAAATGTTTTGAGGCCGGGTGCAGTAGCTCATGCCTGTAATCCCAGCACTGTGAGAGACCGAGGCGGATGGATCATGAGGTCAGGAGTTCGAGACCAGTCTGACCAACAAAGTGAAACCAGGTCTCTACTAAAAATACAGAAAATTATCTGAGTGTGGTGGGGCATTCCTGTAATCCCGGCTACTCAGGAGGCTGAGGCAGGAGAATTGCTTGAACACGGGAGGCGGAGATTGCAGTAAGCTGTGGTCACGCCACTGGACTCCAGCCTGGGCGACAGAGCAAAACTGTGTCTCAAAACAAAACAACAACAAAAAAGTTTTGAGACCATTGCTCTAGTGCTGAATTAATAAAGTAATTGCTTCTCGAAATGTTTGGTAACTCTCAAGGGTTTAGCTTTAATAGGAAAAGTTATTGCCAAAGACAAACGATGTAGGTCATTCATTTATTCTTGCCAACAAACGCACACAAATATTAACAGTATGTTCTATGTGCCAGGCATTGAGCTAGACTCTGAGGGTTGTTTGGTTGTTCAAAGATAGCACCTCTTATATTAATATGTGGGAGGACTTTGAGGAAGTTTTAACTCCTCATAATATAATAGCAGAATGTGAGTAAGGAGTTTATAGTGAAATGGGGACTCTTATTGCCTCCTAGGGGTAGGGGGCTGGGATTTTGGTGTAACTTTTCTGGAGGACATTTTGACAAGCATACTGAAGATTTTTTAAAAGGTAATACCTTTGACCCAGCAAGTTTAATTCCAAACATTTTCTAAAGCAGAATTAAGAATTTATGCAGATGCTTATCTACAAGAATGATTATCATATCATTTTTAAAATTGAAAAATCAGAACCCAAATTCTCAACAACATGGTATTCCTTATGTAATGTGTTATATCTATTCAATGGAACACAACCCAACCCTTAAAACTTGATACGTAGATGCATATTTAATCACATTAAAAGTTATTTACAGAATTTTAAAACTAAAATGGGTTATACATTATTATATAATACAAAATGATTCTATTAATATTTATCCATATGGAGCAAGATTCAAATGAAGTATGCTTTTTTTTAATTTTAGTTTTAAAATTGACATGCTGTAAAGTACAGTTTTATGAGTATAAGGTATGTATAGATTTATATGACCGCCACAACAATCAAGACAGACAGTTCCATCACCTCAACAAAACCTTGACTGTTCTTTGGAATCATGCCCTTCCTTTACTTCTAACCCCTAGCAACCACTAATATGTTCTCTGTTGCAATAATTTTGCTTTATCCAGAGTGTCATATAAATGGATTCATACAGTCTGTAACTTTTAAAACCTGACTTCTTTCACTCAGATAATGCTTTTGAGATATGTGTAGTATAATTTTTATTTTTGCTGAAAAACATTCCATGATATGACTGTACCATAGTTGTTTATTCATTCAACTGTTTAAAACCATTTGAGCTGTTTCTGCTTTGTAGGTATTATGAATAGAGGTGTTATAAACATGTGTGCACAGGTTTTTGTATAAACATGTTTTCCCAGGTCATATGATAAGTGTATATTTATTTTATAAGAACCTACCAAACTGTTTTACAGACCTTTTTTCCTTACCTACCAGGAATGCATAAAAGTATCAGTGCTCTTCATTCTTGGTATGAAAGCTGACAGCACTTGGTACTATCAGTTTAAAAAAATTATTATTTTACCCCTTTCAATAAGTATGTAGTGTGGCTGGGCACAGTGGCTCATGCCTGTAATCCTAGCAGTTTGTCAGGCAGATCAATTGAGGACAAGAATTCAAGATGAGCCTGGCCAACATAGTGAAACTGCGTCTCTATTACAAATGCAGAAAACTAGCTGGGTATGATGGTGCACACCTGTAATCCCAGCCACTCAGGAGTCTGAGGCACGAGAATCGCTTGAACCTGGGAGGCAGAAGTTGCAGTGAGCCGAGATCGCACCACTGCATTCTAGCCTGGGTGACAAAGTGAGACTCTCTCAAATAAAACAAAAACAAAAACAATAGATATGTAGTGATATTTAATTGTGATTTTAATTTTTCATTTTTTAATGGCTAATGATGTGCATTTCCTTATGTGCTGATTTGCCATCTGTATGTCATCTATGATGTAGTGTCTATTCATTCACTTGTATGTTTTAAAAAATTGGATTGTATGTTTTACTGTTGAGTTTTGATAGTTCTTTATATATTCTAGATGTAAGTCCTTTGTTAAATATGTGATTTGCAACTATATCCTTCCTGTCTTTATATTATATTTTCATTGTCTTAATAGTATATTTCCTAGAGGAAAGATTTTTTAATTTTGATAAAGTTCAATCAATTCATAATTTTTGAATTTTATATATTGTATTTTTAATGTCATATCTAAGAGATCTCCGCCTAGCCCTAGGTCATAGAGACTTCACCTATTTCTTCTTCTAAAAGTTTTATAGCTTTACATTTTAAATCTGTAATCTGTTTTGAGTTAATTTAATTTTTTATAAGGTATGATGTTTAGGTTGAAGTGGTTCACATATTAGCATATTTAGATATATATGTTCCAGCATAAGTTTTTGAAAATAAACTAAATTGCCTTCGTATCTGTAAAAAATTAATTGACCATATGTATATGAGTCTATTTCCGGACTCTTTATTCTTTCCCAATGATCTGTGTGTCTATTTACTTGCTAAAATCATGCTTTGTGATTACTGTATAATAGGCTATGAAATCAGGCAGGGAAGCAGGGTCAGTCCTCCAACTTTATTCTTCTTTTTCAGACTTGTTTTGATTCTTCTGGTTCCTTGTCTTTCCACATAAAATTTAAAATCAGTTTTTTACAAGTTGAAAAAAAATCTTTCTAGGGATTTTGATTGGACTTTTCGTGATTCTATTTATCAATTTGTAAAGAATTGACTTTTTGATTGTACCCAGTCTTCGAATCCATTAACATGATATGTCTTTCCATTTGCACTCATCCTTTCACAAAGTTTATGATTGTTTTCTTTTTGCTTATTTACTTACTTTGAAAGCCTATCTTAAAAGTTTATTGTTTATAAGTTTCCAAGGCACTTTGGGAAAAGAAGAAAAATTGAAATAAAATTTTTTGTTATATTTAATTTAAAATTTGAAAGGCCTTTCAGTAGGCAATGGAAAGAGAAGATCAGGAGACTAGTGGAACTGGAAACTAGAGATGCCCACCATGATGATCTGGGGACAGACCAAGATGTTAGTGGAGAAATTCCAGTGAATAGATGTGGCATGTGGAGAGTAGGATAAGAAGTGGCTTTGGTCAGAATCAGAGAGAACCAGGGAAAGGTGAAGGTTTTGGCAGAAAAATCTTCCAATAATGAGACAAAGCCCCATGTTAATTTGGGCAGGGTCTGAGTAACAGAAATCAGTCCTAGTTACTTGAATTTAGGAAGATGATGTCCACTGTCTATGGGAATGGAGATAGCTAACAAAGGCCCCAGGCTGTGTAGCAAGCGCTTCAGATACTCAAGGTGGAGTACACAGGGGCTACGGAGAGAAACAAGGCAGTGATCCAAATTTGGACTGAACATCATCATGGGAGGATTGTCCAGGTGCACTGAATTCTGAATCTTTTGAGAATCTGGACTAAAACCTCTGAAATTTTACTTGACTAAGTTGTGAATTAGTCCTAGGAATGGCAGTTCTGAGCCCAAAGGTGGAATTCAAATGGGCTCAGTTATGAGAAGAGGAATGTTCGAGCAGAAAGCCTGTTGAAGCATGACTCATTTGTTCACTCATTTACCCAACATTTACTACATGAAATGCATTCTTACTGTTATTGCTGTAGTCCATGGTAATGCTACCTGTGGAATGAGCAGACAGTATGCCTACACATGCTTGAACACACCCACCCATTCACACATGCATGTGCTCATGTACACATGCATGGGTGATTGCACAGGAGGAATGGCAAGCTTTGGCCACATGCCAGCTGGGAAACCCACAGTGATACCAAGCCTCAGGCACTGGGAGCCCCATGGATCAGTTCACAGGGTAGCCGCTAACATCAAAGCATGGCAAGACTGTTTCAAAACTGGGACAAAGGGTAGCTGTAACCCTGAGGCCTCATGATGCCGGAGAATAGGTTGATGCATTTGCTTGCAATTAAAAAAATATCTAGGTAGCGTTTGAGTACCTGGGCATAAGGACAAAATGAATTGGCCAAAGACCTATTAAAGATGTCAAAGAGCTCTTAATTTAGCTAGCAGCATGAGCAGGGCTGTGGTTTTTCCAACAGAAGAGATCAGTACCTTTTCTTTGGCATGTAGCAGCAAAAAGACAGCAAGTCTTTTGAACTAGAACTCGCTTATTATAAGCTCTTATCAAAAATCATCACTCTCTGTGTATTGATTTCTAGCCAACAATTAACCAGTTATGACCTTACAGCCTTGATAATAACTGGGGAACTCACTCAACAGAGGGAAGCCTGCTAGTTTATGAACAAAGCAGGTATTTACGGACCCTCTCAGCCTCAGGTGAGTATTTTTCCATCCCGGTGGCACACGAAGTTACAAATACAGAGCTTCAGTGGATCCTTGAATGTGAGCTTAGGCTGACTATCTGGAGAGGTGTGAAAGTCTGGACCTGACTGCAAATGACTTAATGTCAAAATTGTGAGATCAGACACCTGCTTTAGAGGGTTGAAACTCAATGCCTATGTTCCCACATAAGAAGATTGCTGCTAATAATGTCATTTACTCATATATACTTTACAATTTAAAAAATAATTATTATATCATGATAATTTTTCCTATATGTTTCCATTTATATAAGTTCAAAACTAAACACAAGTAAACGGTACTGTTAATGCCAACTTGGGTGGTAAAACTATATAGCAAATCAAGGAAATGATCACATGGTATGAGGAGAGTGGTGACTCTGGGGCTAGAAAGGCAGCATGATTGGGAAACAACACATCAGTCCTTCTGGGGTGCTGGCTGTGTTCTGTTTCTTCACTTGGGTGGCACTGACACTGGGGCTTACCTTGCAACAATTTGTTAAACTGTACATTCATGACTTACATACTTTGTGCATCCGTGTATGTTTTATTTCACTTACATCAAATAAACAAATAAACGACAAACGTAAAGACAAAAAGAAAAAATCAGTTTTATCAATGTCATTCTAACCAAGACTAGTGATTGTGATTCTTGTCCAGAGATGATGTAAAGCTATGTACTGTATAACATATGACTGCTTTGGTAGTATTTTAGATAAATACGCATTGACCTTTCATATCCCTTATTTTTTTTAAAAAAAATCTACATATCATACAATTCCAGTCTGGGAGCCCCAGTGGAAAATCCGAGAGACTTGTTCAAGTCACCTGGTAATTAGTATTAGAATTTGAACTTGATTATAGTAGTTGTTTTGACTACACATCTTGGTGGTAATACTAATATTCTCTTTCCATCTTCAAAAACTCCATACATCAGGCCTGGCTCAATGGCTCACGCCTGTAATCCCAGCACTTTGGGAGGCTGAGGTGGGTGGATCATGAGGTCGGGAGATTGAGATCAGCCTGGCTAACATGGTGAAACCCCAACTCTCTTAGAAATACAGAAAAATTAACCAGGCGTGGTGGCAGGTGCCTGTAATCTCAGCTACTCCGGAGGCTGAGGCAGAAGAACTGCTTGAACCTGGGAGGAGGAGGTTGCAGTGAGCTGAGATTGCACCAACGCACCCCAGCCTGGGGAACAGAGCGACACTCTGTCTGAAAAAACAAAACAAAACAAAACAAACTCCATACATCTTTTTACTTCAAGTGAAACTGAACTGAGTATCTTGGCTAATTGTAGGATTGTCCACTGGTTTTCAAACTTGCTTTAAAAGATGGAGTATGTTTGGCTCTGTAGTGGTTAGAAATGTCAAAAAAATAAAGGTTTGGTTCACTTTGAATTGTGAATGGAGCCAGCAGGAAAATGTGCCTGATTTCCTCATAACTATAGCACCTTTAGAAACTGGAATCTTTAACATAAAAGATTAAATCTCATCATAATATCTTTGTACAGAAAAGATACTGTGTTCACTATAAAACATTTAGAGAAATTCAGAAAAGAAAAAGAAGGAATTAAAACCACCCATAATCCCAAACTTCAGAGGTAAGTACTGCTAAATTTTGATATGTCCTTAATCCATGTTTATATGAGAGTTTGCAAAATTGGTATCCTGAAAATACTGTTTGGAAACTTGCTTCTTTAGCTTAATAGTATATTGTGAATATGTTTTCATATTAATAATTTTTCTATAACAGTTTTTAAGGACTGTACAGTAAAATATTGTATAGAAGAATGTATTATTTTTTTTAAAAGCCAATTTCCTTTTGTTGGCTATTTGTTTTTTTTCCATTTGCTTCTATTATAAATACTGTTGCAATAAGCATCTTTGTAAATAAATCTTTGCACATACCCAGTATTATCTCCTTAGAATAAAATCCTACCAGTGAAATCATTGGGTCTGGGTCAAAGGGTGTGCACATTTTAAAGACTTTTGATAATATTTGCCAAATTGCCTTTCACCTCAGTTTATACTCCCACAAGGAGTATATAAAAGTGTTTCCCCAGCCATGGCAATACCAGATATTTTAACTTAAATTTAAAAAAATATTGTTACAATATGGTTAAATTTTTTCATGTTTTTTTTTTGTTTGTTTTCGCCTTTATGTTGATTGGATTTCTTTAGTCTTTCAAGTAAAATTGTAGTTTCCCTCTCCTGTAGTAGCTCTAATGATCGAATATGAGTTATAAGACTCAGAAGTCTCACATGTATGCACATGTTTTAAAATTTCCACTTAAAACATGAAGGGAATCCACGATTAAAAAGGAAGATAGTAGATTTTGCCTGTGTTAACATTGCCGTTCTCAACTGAATTGCTTATTTACCTTAACTAATGCCCCGTAAGGCATTCTAAGCACACTCATGTATTGTTAAATTACCTAACAATTATTCATAGAAATGGGAAATCAAATGAGTCCAGTGTATCATATTGCAAAATTCAACAAACCCTGAGCAATCTGCTTACAAGACCCTGTGGAGGACAGCAGTCACAAATGGGTTAGATAGCCCATTAGCTTACGAAAGGGGCTGCCAACATCATCATAATCTATTTGCCTATGTTTCACTGACAGATTTTTCTGAGCTATGGTGAGAGGAAGCTGTTTCCCGTGTTCATACTCAGAGACTCAGCAGCACAGTGGCAGGTTCAACCCCAATAAAGCAAAATAAAACAAATATTGCTATGACGCAAAGCTTTCTAAAATGGAAAGAATGTTAGGTTCTGGGTGGAATTCCATTTCTTTAAAGTATTTTTTTTTTAACTCTTATAAAATCCTAACACAACAAAATAATTGGGACAATGTTTTGGCCTGCATTCTATTGGGATTTGACTTATTAGTGATAACTTGATTAACAAGCCTTCTGGAGAGAAATCTCATTTGATTAAAACATCAGTCTAGGGGAAAGAAATTTGGGAGAAGCATGGACTTGTGTCTTGTTATTCCTGAACTCTAGAGGGTAGAACTGAGAAGGTGAATGTGTGAAAGTGACAGGGGGCTGGCTTTAGGTGGACTTAAGAAATAAATTTCTAACCATCGGAGTTGGCCTAAGAATGTCTGCTTTGTGAGGTAGGAAGCATCCTTTTTTCTTAAGGGAGGACCAGTTACAAATGCAGTTCCTTGATCATGGGGCCCAGAGTCTGTGATTTCGGGTGAGAATCACATGAACATAGTTTGGTGGGCTGCTCCACCCACTGGCTATGAGCTCAGCAAACAAGAAACAATGCCAAGTTAATAATTCTCAAACGGCTTTTTTTTTTTTTTGAGATGGAGTCTCACTTTATCGCCCAGGCTGGAGTGCAGTGGCACAATCGCAGCTCACCGCAACCTCTGCCTCCCGGGTTCAAGTGATTCTCCTGCCTCAGCCTCCCAAGTAGCTGGGACTAGAGGTGTGAGCCTCCACGCCTGGCTGTTTTTTTTTTTTTTTTCAGTAGAGATGGGGTTCACCATACTGGCCAGGGTGGTCTTGAACTCCTGACCTCAAGTGATCCACCTACCTTGGCTTCTCAATGTGCTGGGATTACAGGCGTGACTCACTGCACCCCCACAGATGGCTTGTTTTCAATGGTGCACTGATCACTTACAGATCACAAAGGTAAAGGACCATCATCAGTTGGGTTAGGCTTAGTGTCAGGGTAGATTATTCTCACCCAATCTTGCAGACACCTAGTTCTTCCTCTCAGAAACTTCACTGATGAACAGATGGTTCTCCAGGGCCGGTCCTTTTCAATCGGTGACTTAAGGGCCCAGTCTAGTTTAATTCTGCATCTCCACTATCTCCACATATGACTTCTCCATGCCTGGGGAAGAGGCGGGATGTGAGTCACATCTCCCTTTGCTTCTACTTAGATCACTTCTGCTTACAGTTTACTGGTCAGAACCAGTTACACAGTCCTTTCTAGCGGCAAAGGAGAGTGGGAAGCACAGCCCTCCTGTGTACCCAGGAAAAAAGAAGTAAAATAAGTCTTATGAGGTGTTATTTTTACCAAGGTGCTCAGTGGTTTTCTTTATGTTTATATTCTACCCTGGTGAAAAACGTGTAAACTTTACTCCATTGTAGCTCAAATTGTACCATGACCTTTGCTTACCACATAGCATAGCATAGCCAACTGATTTTATGTAGTTTGGGCAGTATTTTTCTTATTCTACATTTGTAAAAAGTGTGGGGTTTTTTTTTTTTTTGTCTTTTGAGATAGAATTTTGCTCTCGTCACCCAGGCTAGAGTGCGGTGGCGCGATCTTGGCTCACTGGAACGACCACCTCCTGAGTTCAAGTCATTCTCCCGCCTTAGTCTTCTGTAGCTGGAATTACAGGCATGTGCCACCTTGCCCAACTGAGTTTCATATTTTTAGTAGAGAAGGGGCTTCACCATGTTGTCCAGGCTGGTCTGGAACTCCTGACTTCAAATGATCTGCCTGCCTCTGCCTCCCACAGTGTTGGGTTTACAGGCGTAAGCCAGCACGGCCGGGCAAAGTGTGTTTTGTCCTGGAAGCTGGGGTTATGCACTTTACCTGTGCACTCATGTCTCCTCTCCTGCTGCTGGGTTTATTTGGAGAGGAGTTAGCAAAGATGGCTTCTAAGTTCTGGATTCCTTAGTGCTGGCCCCTCTGAACACTAGCTGCTGAGAAAGAGAGGTGTATTCGTTTGCTAGGACCATTGTGACAAAGTACTACAGACTGGGTGTCCTCAACAAGGTAAATGTATCATCTCACAGCTCTGGAGGCCCAAAGTTTGAAACCAAGGTGTCAGCAGGGGTGCTTCCTTCTGAGGGCTGGGAAGGAGACCCTGCTCCAGGCTTTCCTTCCAGCTTATGGTGGTTTGCTGATGTGCTTTGGTGTTTCTTGGCTGAGGAAGCACCACTCCAGTCTCTGCCTTCAGCTTCATGTGGCATTCCCCCATGTGGGTGTTGCTCTCAGTATTGACATTTCTCCCTCTTACAAGGACACCAGATGTATTAGAAGAGCGTTCACCCTAACGATCTCATTTTAACTTGATTACCTCTGTAAAGATCCTGTCTCCAAAAAAGGTCACATTCTGAGGTTCCGGGGGATTAGAACTTTAGCATCTTTTTCTTGGTAGTGGGGAAGGGAGTGATGACACAATTCAGCCCGTAACAAGAAGAAAACTATTCTTCTGAGCACAGACTTCTGACCAGCAGCTCAGGCTGGGCATGGCTCCCACGTGCTCCCACACCCATTTGCCGGCCGGTGGTATTTTGCTCTGGCTACCGCCCAGAGCCATAGCTGGTCCAGGACATGGGGGTGGTGCTGGGGAAGCAGATTGCCCACAGACTAGAAGAGGCAAGGAAGGCTGGCCCCTGTTCTGACCCCAAAGACCAGGGAATGAATGACTAGCTGTTTGACCATAGCGAGTTAATGAGTTACAATGGGGAAGACAGTCCCAATCACCACTGTCTGCCACAGTGAAGTTCCTCTGACAAATGCTTATGAGGTGACAGACATGGAGTGAGGCACCCTGGCAGGTATGGCAGGGCAGCAGGGAAAAGTCTCAACCAGGGAGGTAAGAGACCCGAGTTTAGAGCTCCTGTATTTCCTTTTTGAACGTCTGTGCTTTAATCTATAAAAAGGCTGGCATTGGTAAACTCTGAAGTTCTTGCCTGCTTTCGGCCTCTATTAGATAGTTGGTGACATTAAAAAATACAAAGCCATCATAATACAAGAACTCACAACTGAAAGGGTCTATACACCTTTCTGGGCCCCCAATCTCCTAATCCAGCATGACTTCGGGATGGCACAGGACAAACTGTGGCTTATGTGCTGAGGGTCTCACTCTGGCAGACATGCTTGAATTCAGCCACTCTCTATATCTGTATCTATCTATATTGACGTATCTGTCTCAATCTCTCTCTCTCTCACACACACAGCTTTGTTTTTGGCTGAGGGAGGAAGATATTTTTAATAGCAGGGTTTTTATCCTCTCTTTTTTTTTCCTGGAAAAAGATGAAATCATCCGTTTATTCTGGACCAATTATAAGCACTAGAAAGCGCAGGAGGAACAGAAAGCTTCATCACAAATAAATACACACAGGGGGAGGGGGGAAGGAGGAAACTGTTATTGATTGGCCTTGTAAAATCTGCTGCTGAATCGATAGCAATTTCTGGAAATGCCAAACATTATTTTGTGCGGCTTGAACAGTGGAGATAATAATAAACGTACTTATGAAGTGAGTCTCTTGACACTATTTCCTTGAGCCCCTTATAAAAACACACATACATAATGGGTACTATAGCTGTACAAGCCACAGTGGCTGTACTTCAGATTTAAACCCCCACGCTGAGTTGCCCTCTGCTAACCTCTCCTCTGTGCTGGATATAGCATCTGAATGTCTTCTTTGTTAAAGAAACACAGACAATTCATCTGCATGAAGAGATAAGAGAAGTGTCCTCCTCAGAATTGTGGAAAGACAGGCTGAGGATTGCTCTAATAATCAGAGAAGAAAATCAGATGCTGAAACTGCCAGACCCTGCCTGGCCACTCTGAATTTGTGGACCTGCGCCCTCACCTGTGTCTCTCTCAGAGATTCATTCGTCATTTCTTTCTAACACTGGGCAGCCTACCTTATGTGGATGCTATCTCTCCCCACCCAACCTTCATCCTCAGCTAGTCTCCTTTCCCCGTGATATGCTGGAGGCATATTTGGCAATCTTGCCAGGGCTAATGTTCTGAGAAAAGACTCAGGGGTATTTTGGCAAAAGGAAAATTGCTTGATGTGCTTGAACATAGCACAAATGGCTACCATTTATTGAGCACCTATTATATGCTATATAATTTATTCACTACCTTGCTTATTCCTCATGACAGCCCTTTGAATTATTATTTTAAATCAAGTTTTTAGTGAAACTGAGGCTCACCAAGGTAAAATATGTTACCCAATAATAGTGGGAGACTTTAACATTACACTGTCAATATTAGACAGATCAACGAGATAGAAAATTAACAAGGATATCTAGGACTTGAACTCAGACCTGGAACAACTAGACTTAACAAATATTTACAGAACTCTCCTCCCCAAATCCACAAAACATACAT
>CAUYQU010025406.1:0-24884 GCA_963574635.1 Cheracebus regulus | reverse complement strand
AGAGGCTGGAGCTCACTGTGTCCGAGTGGCTGTTAATGTAGTCATCTGCGTTTATTTAACAAACATGCATAGAGCACCCGACAGAGGCTGAGGTGCCCGTGTGCACTTTCCAATACTGCTGTGTCCAGTCCTCAGCTGAGGCGTGCAGGGCAGGGGCTGCCGCCTGCTGGTGCCCCTGAGGTGGGGAGGGTCAGGGTCAGAGTGTGAGTGGGGCTGACCTCAAGAGGCCTGAGGACTGTGCTGTGCCTGCATTTCGAAAACAGCCTCAGAGAGGGAGGGGACCTGTTCAGAGCCATGGGGTCATGACTGAGTTCAGTGTTTCTCCTGCCTGGGGCACAGCCCTGAGTATGCCTTCAGCCTGTCCCTGCTACCTACAGGTACAGGATTGGCCCAGGAGGAACAGTTGGGGAAATCTATGCAGAATGGATTACAGGTGGGCTTCACTATAGGGAAGACATCATGGCTGTTTCAGGAGCCAAAATCCGCAGCCTACCCAGACAAATGAATGAATTCAGGCCCAATGTTCAGCTTCTGGCCGGCTGTTGGGAGAAGCACCTTTTTCAGTGAGAGACACTGGGCTGCAAAGTCTAACCACCCTGGGTTCAAACCCCCTCTCTGCCACATTCTGGCAAGGCATTTAGGCTTTGAGCCTCAGTGTTGCCACCTGTGAAATGGGTGACATGACACTGTATCACAGACTACAGGGTGAGGTCATTAAAATGCCCAGCATGGTTTGGCACACAGGTGGCACTCAATGAAGCTTCTTGGCTCCCTCTCTAGGTCGCAGTTGGCATCCTTCAGAGGATTGTGGCCCATCACGTCTATCCTATTCAGGGGTGGACTCCCCAAGGCAGAGTCCTCCCTGCTCTTCCTGCAGCTCTGCCTGTGGGTGGTGAGGCTGCTCTATGCTGAGCCTCCCTGCTGTGACATAGGGACGCTGGGGCCTTGCCCTACATGGAGCAAGTGACAGATGGATGGAAGTGTCCCTAGTAAATAGCTGAGGGGATACCATGTGCCAGAGCCTAATTGTTCCATGCCAGGAAAGCAAAGCGGTGGAGCTGAGGCAGTTCTGTGGGCAGAAGCAGCTGCCAGGCCCCACCGTGGCTGGCCCAGGGACACTGCCATCAGGGATAAAGGAGATGCATCTCATAGGCACAGTGAGTGCTAGGCCCAAGCTCAGGGGCTCTTCTAGTGGCCAGCACAGAGTAGGCCCTCAGCTGTTTGTCCCACCTGGACCTATTTGCCCTATTTGTCCCCCTGGACCAAGAAAAGCTGAGGGCTGGCCAGGAGGGCAGCCCACCTAGGGGCATCTTGCTGGTGTGGC
The DNA here is from genome assembly GCA_963574635.1 of Cheracebus regulus. Lineage (NCBI taxonomy): Eukaryota > Metazoa > Chordata > Mammalia > Primates > Pitheciidae > Cheracebus > Cheracebus regulus. The sequence continues at coordinate 23,560 of CAUYQU010025406.1, read as the reverse complement.
CATGAGAGAAAAGAGACCACATTCACCAAATTTTATTGCACTATATTGTTATAATTGTTCTTTTTTTAATATAGAGATGAAGTCTCACTGTGTTGCCCAGCTGGTCTTGAACTCCTGTACTCCAGCAATCCTCCTGCCTGAGCTTCTGAAAGTGCTGGGATTACAGGCATGAGCCACCATGCCTGGCCTGTTTTACTTTATTATTGGTTATTGTTGCTATCTCTTACTGTGCCTAATTGATAAACTCTATCACAGTTTGCATATTTGGAAAAAAACAGTATAGATAGTGCTTGGTACTAACTGCAGTTTTAGGTATCCACTGGGGTCTTGGAACTTGACTCGAACAGCCAAGGGTGACTACAGTATGCCAGAGCCCAGCTGGGCTGTGGAAGTGTATTTACCCCAGGGCCTCATTTTGCTGATGAAACAGCAGAAGTTGAGAGGGAACGAGTTTCCTTTCAGACTGCACAAGGGAGGCAGGGCAACTGTGGAAGCAGCAGCCCCAGATGTGTGCTTGGACACAGCCCCTTTCCTCTGGAAGCTGCCTCGGGCAATGCCCACTGCCAAGTAACTTCTAGCTCTGCAACTCCAGACAGCTGAATCCCCAAGGATGTTAGACCATCCTGGCCCCACTGCTCTGTCTGACCCACCTGACTACTTTCCTCTCCACTGCTCAGCTCCCTCACCAGCCTGCTTTCCAATTCTTTGAGGACAATGATCTGCCACCTGCAGTCTATAGGCTACTAGATTAGTCCATTCTTCAAATGGAAGAAATTGGCCTAAACGAAGGGGCTACAGGCCCCATCCAAGTCTGAACTCCAGCGGGGCAGTCAAATCTTTAAGCTCCAAAATGATCTCCTTTGACTCTATGTCTCGCATCCAGGTCATGCTGATGCAAGAGGTGAGTTCCCATGGTTCTTGGGTGCTCTACCCCTGTGGCTTTGTAGGGTACAACCCCCTCCTGGCTGCTTTGGTGGATTGGCATTGTCTGCAGCTTTTCCAGGCACATGGTGCAAGCTGTCAGTGGATCTATGATTCTGGAGTCTGGAGGATGATGGCTGTCTTCTCACAGCTTCACTAGGCAGTAGCTGAGTGGAGACTTTGTATCGGGGCTACCACCCCACATTTCCCTTCCACACTGCCCTAGCAGAGGTTCTCCATGAGGGTTCCACCTCTGCAGCACACCTCTGCCTGGGCATCAAGGCATTTTCATACATTCTCTGAAATCTAGGCAGAGGTTCCCAAACTTCAATTCTTGTCTTTTATGCACCTACAGAACCACCACCACCTGAAACTGCTGAGGCTTGGGGCTTGCACCCTCTGAAGCCACAACTCAAGCTCTATTTGGCCCCTTTTAGCCATGGCTGGAGCAGCTAGGACACAGGACACCAAGTCCCTAGGCTGCACACAGCAAGGTGCTGGGTCTGGCCTACAGAACCATTTTTTCCTCCTAGGCCTCTGGGCCTGTGATAGGAGGAGCTGCCATGAAGACCTCTGACATACCCTGGAGACATTTTCTCCACTGTCTTCGTGATTAACATTTGGCTTCTCATTACTTACCCAATTTCTGCAGCTAGCTTTAATTTCTCCTCAGAAAATGGGTTTTTCTTTTCTACCACATCATCAGGCTGCAAATTTTCCAAACTTTATGCTCTGCTTCCCTTATAAACATAAGTTCCAATTCCAAACCATATTCTAGTACATAAACTGAATGCTTTTAACAGTACCCAAGTCACCTCTTGAACATTTTGCTGTTTTGAAATTTCTCCTGCCAGATGCTCTAAATCATCTCTCTCAAGTTCAGAGTTCCACAGATCTCTAGGGCAGGGGCAAAATGCTGTCAGTCCTTTTGCTAAAACATAACAAGAGTCACCCTTATTCCAGTTCCCAACAAGTTCCTCATCTCCATCTGAGACCACCTAAACCTGGACATCATTGTCCATATCACTATCTGCATTTTAGTCAAAGCCATTCAACAAGTCTCTAGGAAGTTCCAAACTTTCCCACATTGTCCTGTCTTCTTCTGAGCCCTCCAAACTGTTCCAACCTCTGCCTGTTACCCAGTTCCAAAGTTGCTTCCACATTTTTGGATATCTTTACAGCAGCACCTCACTCTACCAGTACATTTACTGAATTAGTCTGTTCTCATGCTGCTAATAAAGACATACCCAGGACAGTAATTTATAAAGGAAAGAGGTTTAATGTACTCACAGTTCCACATGGCTGGGGAGGCCTCACAATCATGGCAGAAGGCAAAAGAAAAGCAAAGGCATGTCTTACATGGTGGCAGGCCAGAGAGTTTATGCAAGGGAACTCCCATTTAGAGAACCATCAGATCCTGTGAGACTTATCTACCACAAGAAAAGCATAGGGGAAACTGCTCCTATGATTCTATTATCTCCACCTGGCCCCGCCCTTGACACATAAGGTTTATTACAATTCAAGGTGAGATTTGGGTGGGGACACAGAGCCAAATTGTATCAGCTATATTGGTTTGCTGCTCACTTTTGCAGGGCCCTTGAGCTAAGAAGAGTTTTTACACTTTTAGGTGGCTGAAAACATCAACAGAACACTATTTCATCACAAGTGAAAGTTCTATGTAATTCCAGTATCCATTGTTATTGGAGCACATCCAGGCCCATTCATTTCCATGTGGTCAAGGGCTGTTTTTGAACACTGACAGAGCTGACTGGTTGTGGCGAAGACCACATGGCCCACAAAGCCCAAACTGTTTACTGTCCACCTATTGCTGACTCCTCTGGGAACTCCAGGCTGGCTCCCACCTCAGGAGCTGTGCTGTGTAAATGTTGCCTCTTCACAGGGCCCTTCTCTGTCCACCTTTCATACCTCCATGACACCCTCCATCCCATCCTGTCTCTTTCCTCGTCTGGACTCATCTGATCTCAATTGGTCTTCAATTTGTGCACTCCCACTAGAGTGTCAGCTCGTGGAGGACAGCACTCCATCAGCCCTGCTCATTCCTAGATCACACCTAGTGACAGCCTGGCATATCGAGAATGCTCAGTGCCCATTTGTTTACTGACTAACTGATGGCACTAACAAAGGACAAGGAGCAAGTCTTGAAGCTGAGGGGAATCCCAAATCCTATCTTCAGATAGAAGTTTGCTCCTTGCTCCTTTCTGGGATGGGTGAAATGGGGCCTGGGAAGGAGATGGATAGGGAAAACTGCAACTGTGGATTCTGTTACACAGAAGCCAGTGGGTACAACCATCTTTCACCCAAACAGGGGAGCAGCTGCAAGTGCCCCTGGAGACTGGCCACATGGCCTCGACCTGGCCCATCAGAAGAGCCCAACCTTCCCAGCTACAGTGATTGGCTAACATTTGGGCATGTGACCAATCAGGTGGCGAGAGTCAGGGCAAGGGTTGGTAGCAGGGGAGAGAAGGTCTAATTCTGTTGGGTGGCTGCGGATGTGGGTGCCATCTTCTCACCTTGGAGGGAAAGCCCCCCTGAGCATGACACCACACTGAGAGAAGAACACAGAGTCAGAGGTTGAGAGAGAGTCCAGGTGACATTATTGAGCACCTAGGTGCAGCCAAGGTACTGTTGCCCCAGAACATTCTCATTGGGATCCAGGTGGCTGTGAAGGTCATCTAGAGAGGCCAGCAGAGTTCCTTCAGCCTCTGGAGTCGATAGCTGTGAAGTCGATATAATGAGGGCCCTAAATCACTCAACCTCAACCAGCTCCTCCCTGTGACTGCCATCGTGGGCACTCTGAGTTATGTAGCATGCCAGCTGGGGCAGCTACTTCACTACATCCTATAGTCCAACCAAAAGCAGGAGGAAGAGGCCTGAGGCGAGTTTCGGCAAATACTCTCTGCCCTACGGTAGCGCCACCAAAGTAAACATTTCCACAGGAACCTGGTGCCCCAGAATGTACTTATATTTACAAGATGCCAACTACAACATAAAATAGCTGACTTTGTCTTTGGCACCAGATTTATGATAGGCTAAAGCCAGACACCTTTGGTGCAATTCCTCATTATACTGCCGTATGGTGGATGAGTGGAGGTGGAACCTGGAGTCATTTTTTACACCACCACAGAAACTTACCATTTGTCAGAACTTTGTGGAGCTGAGGAAACAAATACTGTGTGGCAAATATAAAATACAGTTGTTCCTTCCTTCAGAAGGAAAAGGACTCATCAACACACTGCTGCCTGCAAACCCAGAGAAAGGCCACCTCCATCACATAATATGGCATCTGTAAATCAACATGGGCCAGCGGGAGACACCCAGCCCATACCGGGAGCTGCTTTTTCATCACCAGGTTCACACTGCATCTTTTCAGGAAGGTTAAAAAATCAAAAATAAATGATCACCAGGATCACAGAAGGAAAGAGCTCATGATGTCCATGGAATTCACGCAGATCTCATCAAGAAATCTTTGAAACAAAAAGTTCACAACACATGGCCTCATACAAAAGTCCTGGGCTGCAGGAAAACTGAGGCAGAGGGCTCCAACGTCACAGTGAAGTCCCCGCCTTCAGCAGATCCCACCGACAGCCACAGTGCTTCCCATCACCTGAAAAAACTCATGTATTAAAATACTAAACTTGTCCAGAATATTGGAAAATGGTGCACAGTTCATATGTTGTAATTTGTTTATCTTGTGTTCAAAGTGTCTTGTCATTCCAGGCTGCTCTAATTCTTGTGTATTAATAAAAAGCCTGAGGTATAATAAGGCCCCCAGATCAGATAAGTAAAACTGAAGATAGTCACAGTTCTCAGTGTGACTGGGAAGGCACAGCACAGTTAGGCAGGGTCACATGGGAAGCAGCAGGATTGGTCAGGAGGCAGAGGGAGGGGTACTCAGAGCAAGTACCTTTCCTGTGCTGCCTATAGGGAGAAAAGAGTAAGGGGCGATGAGCAGACTTAGGAGAGTGCAGTTCCAATCATTCCAGTCCACAGGGGTCTGGATCCTGTCACTGAGGCGATGAGGGCAGTAGGATAATGGTCCCAGTGTGACAGCCCACAGGGGAAGTGTCTGGGGTGTGGACACTGGATTGGTTGGTTTGTATTTGAAAAGTGGGCTGGGTACAGTGGTGCACACCTATGATCCCATCACTTTGGGAGGACAGGAGCTCAAGACCAGCTTGGGCAACATAGTGAGACCCTGCCTCAACAAAAACTAGAAAATGAAAAAATTAGCCAGGCATAGTAGCACATACCCATAGTCCCAGCTACTTGGGAGGCTGAGGCAGGAAGATCACTTAAGCCCAGGATTCAAGGCTGCAATAAGCTCTGATCACAGCATTGCACTCCAGCCTGGATGACAGGAGACCCTGTCTCTCTCCCAAAAAAGAAAAAGAAAAAGTGCACCCTTTGGAGGAAGATTCCTCAAGGGGAGAAGGTGACATGGGAGCCAAGGGGCAAAGGCAACATGACTCAGCATATCATGAAGTTATTCAGAACATGAAGTCCCGTGTATACATACAGGGCAGGTTTTAAAGCTCCAGGTTCACAGAAGCTAGAAAGATGGCCAAGGTCAGGGCTCAGTAGAGTGTCACCTTCTTGGAGAAACCTTCTCTGTCTATGCCATCTGCAGTGAGAGCCTCCCTGTGCACATGCCCCTAGCCGTTCCCACTTTATTCCCTTCATGACATTCAGGACCTGTCCCCTTCTGGGCCTCCCACCTCACCCAGAGTAAAAGTCTTCACAGCAGCCCCAAGGCCTGCAGGACCTGGGCCCCCAGACCTCCTAGGACTCCTCTCTCACCACTGCCTTCTCTCAGGCCACTCCAGCCCCATCTCTGCTCTCCTGGTTTCCCTGAGCCCTGCTTGGCCCTCTGCAGCACTTCCTTCTGCCACCACACTGGGTAACACTCAGTTTGTCTTTCCTGCACGGTACCAGCAACAAGTAGCAGCTGGGGTTTTTGTTTTGTTTTTTTTCTAATTCCTGCTTTTGTCTACAGCCTAGATCATGGCTGAGTACGTAATAGGGTTCAATAATTAGTAAAGGAGCAATTCTTCTCACCACCTGATACGTGTTTATGCTCTCCAGTATCTACTCCTTCACTGAGGCCCTACTGCAGGCTGAGCCTGTTCCAGAAACCAGAGCACACCAAGGGGAGAAGCAGGCAGAGATCTCCATTCTGATGGGCTCATAGCCTAGAGGGAAAGAAAGAGAAAAAAAATAAGGAAGCGATACACAGTCAGGTGGTGACATGTACCATGAAGGAAGACACAGTCAGAAAGGACATTTCTGAAAATGCCTGAAGGCATTTAGAGAACAACTAATGCAATGGGCAGAGTGTTCTAGGTGGAGAGAATGTCAAGTGCAAGGGCCCTGGGGCCACGATGGGCTCCACGTTTGAGTGTTTAGTCTGGATTCCTGGTTTTAAGTCTGTATTTTGCCTTAATTTGTAATCCTACATGTTTCATCTTACCTACTAATTAATCCCAGTCCCTGTAATGCTAAGAGATGACGATGGCTTGACCCAAGGTAGTATCAGAGGAGGGGCCTAAAAGTGGTCAGATTCTCAATATAACCTGAAGGTAGAGAGCACTGGATTTGCTGCTCAATTGGATGTGGACTAGGAGAATGAGAGGGGACAAAAGTGACCACATATGTTTGGTCTGAACAAGCGGAATAAGTCACCATTGACTATGATAAAGAACACTGGTGGGAAAACAGGATTGGGTGGGATCGGGAACTCAGATCTGCATATGCCACTTTTAGACACCTACTAGATCTCTATGGAGCTTTTGAGTACAAAGGCAGATATAAAAACAATCTAGAGTTGGGAAAATCTGTGCTGCAGGAGAAATGTGAGTCATCAGGATACTGAGGGTAGTTAAAGTCAGGATACTAAATTAGGTCAGCCAGGGGGTGGTTGTAGAAGAAATGTCCACAGCCTGAGCCATAGACAACTCCAACTGGGCTAGTGGAAAACAAGGGCCAATGTTTAGCAGTTGGAGAGCCAAGAAGGAACCAGCAATGAACACAGAGAAGTATCAGCCAGTGAAGTATTTAGAGCATTCAGAGAATGGTGAGAATTGTGATTCAGAAATCAGAGAACATGTGTCAACAGGGTGTAAGGATGAACTGTGACAGATGCCAAGGAGGGATCAAGTAGGGTGCGGTCTGAGAACAGATCACACAATCTGACAACATGGAAGTCACTACTGACTTTCAAGACTGATAGGGACAAAACCCTGAACAGTAAGGGCTCAAGACCCAGTAGAGGGAACAGTTGATGCAGAGAAAGGAAAGAATTACCCTTGAGTAGGTGAGAAGGCCTGGGTTCTAATGAGAGGTTAGTTTTGCCAGGAGCAGACAGTTCAAAGTAAAAGAATGTAGATACTACAGGCATACAGGCAGGGGGAGGGGGTAACTGCCTGTGGAAGTTCTCATCTGACTGCATGGATTTTCCCAGTGGAATGGGAAGCAAAGCTGACAGCTGAGAGTAAGGGCAGCGCAGGGCAGGTGGCCTCAGAGGTTTAAAGATGGAAACAGATCCGAAAGATTTGTGTTCTTTCTTCGCCATGCTGCTGGGAGGCAGGAGGTCCCAGGACAAAGCACCACGCTGCCCCAGGTCCTGGGCAAAAGGGTTTCCCATATGTTAAAGACATAGCTCTGCATTTCCTAGCAGGGCAGGCTGCTTTTAGTCTCAGTCTTAGCTATGCATCTGTAAAGTTGCTTGCTGTAAAGGGGTCAGCCTGACAACCTCAGAGGAATATTCTAAAGAGAAGCCAGGAAATAACTCCTGTGATACAGATCAGCGAACATCCAGCCAAGCTGAAAACAAAGCACCCTTAGGGAGGGGGAAATGCTATTGTGTTTACTCCTATTTTGTAGATGAGTACACTGAGGAACAGGGAGGAAAAGTGTCTCGCTCAAGGTCACAGGGTCTTCTTCAGCCTGCACTATCCATCTCCTCTGCCGCACAGTACCTTCCAATCTCCACGCACTACATAGCTCACTGGGTTCTACAACATCTTTGAGTGAGACACATCACTAGCTCCATTTTAAGGCTGAAAGAATTGAGTTTTCAAGTTACAGACCCAAGGCCAAGTCTTTCATCTCTAAGAAGATGGTGTGTTTAATAACCTAGCTGTTACTACTGGCTGGGTTTTGTGACCCGTGGAAGTCACCCTGCAGCCAGATTTCTGTGGGAGCTAAAAGGCAGGGAGTAGCGCTAGGGCTCAGCCGGCAAGGAAGCCCTCGGGCCACTAGAGGGTGACATGGGAGTGGCATGGCCTGAGCTGTTAAAGAATCAGAGAGGAAGCCTTGCACATTTCGGTGTCAAACACTGGAGTTGAGGGTTACTCAGTAATCACTCATCTGGGCTTTCCCAAATTACCCTGACAAGAACGCTTGTCAAAACCATGTTTCTGGCCCAGGTGCTGCCTTTCCTAGCCCCTGTCCCCAAATGAAGTTCTTCCCAAGGAAATGTGAGTAGAAGGAATCTGTGACTTCTGTTGATTTTTAAAAGATGGGATCATTTTTCGCCGTCTCCTCTTCCCCCAGTTGCAGGCAGAGGCCTCTAGGCTCTGGGGGATGGTGGTGCAAGGTGGAAGGGGCAGGTCTTTGGAGCAGCATCTGCAGGAAAGCCTTTCTCCAACCTCTTGGTGGTTTACTGGCAATGTTTGGTGGTCTTTGGCTTAAAAATAATCAGTCCAATCTCAGCCTCAGCCTTAATAATAAGGGATCAAGCAGTAGTTTTCTACTCAATGTTCCTGATACCCAGAGTCAAGCATTCTGCTACACTAACATTATAGCTAAAGAATGTTCACTTTCTGTTACATTGTGAATCAGTTGTACTGATGTAAGGAGACATTCAGAACAACTGTGAGGATATTTTAAACACTTGTTAAATCTAGTTTAGCCTAAAGTTGCCTCCTTACCTTACATATTTTAAGTTCAGCTGAAAGGTTTTCTGCACATTGTAAACTATGACAAGCGGAGGCATGAACAGACCTGATGCTATACCTGTGCCAATCACAGAGTTTTTGCTAATCCAATGTAGTCAACTGTTCGAACTGTGTTCAAGTAAGGCAAGGCCAAGCTGTAACCAATTCAGCTGTTTCTGTACCTCAGTTCCATTTTCTGTACATCACTTTCCTTTTTTTGTTCATAAATCTTTCATTATATGAAGAATTAATGTGCTGTGCTGGAGTCTCTGAGCTTGCTCTGGCTCAGAAATCTGCCTGATTCAAATCATTCATTGCTCAATTAAACTTTTTTTTTTTTTTTTGAGACAGAGTTTTACTCTGTCACCCAGGCTGGAGTGCAATCTCAGTTCACTGCCACCTCCACCTCCCGGGTTCAATGAATTCTCCTGCCTCAGCCTTCCGAGGGCACTCACCACCATGCCGGGTAATCTTTGTATCCTTAGTAGAGAGGGTGGTATTCAGAGACCAGACCATAAAAAAAAAAAAGAAAAAAAAAGTAGAGAGGGGGTTTTACCCTGTTGGCCAGGCTGGACTCAAACTCCTGACCTTAAGTGATCTGCCCACCTCATCCTCACAAAGTGTTGGGATTACAGGCATGAACCACCATACCTGGCCAATTATACTCCTTTAAATTTAATTCAGCTGAAGTTTTTAACACACTGAATAGGGGAAACTGTTTAAAACAACATCATATTTTTCAGAGGCTAATACTTTATAAGATGGATCAGAAGGCTGCCGCGGTGGCTCACACCTATAATCCCAGCACTTTTGGAGGCCAAGGCAGGCGGATCACGAGGTCAGGAGTTCAAGACCATCCTGGCTAATACGGTGAAATCTCATCTCTACTAAAAATACAAAAAATTATCAGAGCGTAGTGGCACGTGCCTGTCGTCCCAGGTACTCGGAAGGCTGAGACAGTAGAATCGCTTGAACCCGGGAGGTGGAGGTTGCATTGAACCGAGATTGTGATACTGCACTCCAGCCTGGGCAACAGAGCAAGACTCCATCTGAAAGAAAGAAAGAAAAAAAATGGAAAAGTCAAAGAGTAACCATTTTCATTTTTATAGTATTGCAGAAAAAATCATTTGCTGTGCTAAGTGCTTTCACGTGGATTATTTTATTTAAACCTCTTAAAAGTCCTGTGAAATAAAGGGTATCATATTCATATTTACAGATGAGGAAACTGAATTTAGAAACTGATATAGTAGTGAAACAGCAAAACTCTTCTGCTATGCTTTATTGGAGTAATTAGAAATAATGTCTTAAAATGTTTCTAATTTTCTTTTTTTTTCCTTCTTGTGTATAAAAAGCAAAGCAAAAATGTTTCTAATTTTTATTCTGTAAAATATGTGCCACTGGATTTCTCATTTAGTTGATTTAGGGAGACCTGTGTACACTAAAGAAGATTGACATATTATCAAACTACTTAACTGATGTGAGCACATTTGTTTTGGCAAAAATATACAGCAGCTCAAAATTCAGTTTTTGCAATATATGTGTATTTTTCTTTGTTTTACCCATGGGGCTAATTTACAAAGACAGTTGTTTCCAAATACCTTCTTGTGAAGCTGATTGCTAAACAAGCAAATATCAACCACTGATGAAGAAACCAGGTGAGAGACCTTAGACAAGATAAAATAATCTGAAAAGATGCTTGCAAATATTTTGCAGTTTAGACTCTATGCTTTGTAGAGTTTTGAGCTCTTTTTTCTTGATGTTGTATTAGCAATTCAATCTTTTTTTTTTTTTTTTTTTTTTTTTTTTTTTTTGAAGGATTTTAAAATTTTTTTTGTTTTTAATATTTGTTTTTTTTTTTTTTTTTCTATTTTTTTTTTTTTTTTTTTTACAAATTAAATATTTTTTTTTTTTTTTTTTTTTTTTTTTTTTTGAGACGGAGTTTCACTTTTGTTGCCGAGGCTGAAGTGCAATGGCACAATCTCGGCTCACCGCATACAACCTCCGCCTCCCAGGTTCAAGGGATTCTCCTGCCTCAGCCTCCCGAGTAGCTGGGATTACAGGCATGCACCACCACGCCTGGCTAATTTTTTTTTGTATCTTTAGTAGATTCGGGGTTTCACTATGTTGGTCAGGCTGGTCTTTAATTCTTGACCTCGTGATCCGCCCACCTCGGCCTCCCAAAGTGTGGGATTACAGGCATGAGCCACCACACCCAGCGGTAATTCAATCTTTTTTGGGGCTGAGCCTAGCTCGCTGAGATGAAAGGGATTTCATTCTGTTCTCAAGGAGTTTATACAAGGGAAGTCGGAGGCATTTACCAATGCTGTGGTCAATGCTACAGTCAAGGAACAAGCAAGTCTCTCCAAAGACAAGGATCGGAGTTTTTAAGGATAATTTGGCAAGTAGGAGCTTGGGAAGTAGGGAGTGCTGATCGGACGGGTTGGAGCTGGACTCATAGGGGGTCAAAGTGAGTTTTTCTTGCTGTCTTCTGTTCCTGGGTGGGATTGTAGAACTGGCTGAGCTAGATTACAGGTCTGAGTGAAAAAGCAGAGCAGCATTCTTCCTGGAGAAGCTGGCTGAAGATCTGTAGCGGGCCCATTGTCACGTTCAGGGCACCGCTGGGCTGTGAAGTGCCGGGCATGCCAGGCCTCCTATGTGGGGCACCTATGGCCTGGCCTTGAAACTGCCACTGCAAAATTGTAACTGAGACAGTGAAAGATATCTGACTAAAAACCAACTCCAACTTACTTCTAACCTCCGAGCTGTCCTCGTTCATTCCTGAGCATAGGCTGAACTAACCTTGGGAAAGAATGAGTTTAGAGTTTAACTTTGAAACAAAAAAACAAAACTAAAAACAAAAAGAACAAAAAAATAAATAAAGGAAAAACAACAAAAAAACAACCTCTTCTTGCCTGGGACCAGTCGGCATTTGGAGGACCTACAGAGGATGGGTGGATCACGAGGTCAGAAAATCGAGACCATCCTGGCCAACATGGTGAAACCCCGTCTCTACCAAAACACAAAAAAAATTAGCCAGGCGTGGTGGCGCACGCCTGTAGTGAGGCAGGGGAATTGCTTGAACCCAGGAGGCGGAGGTTGCAGTGAGCCGAGATGGCGACAGCCTGGCAACAGATCAAGAATCCGTCTCAAAAAGAAAAAAAAGATGTAACCTTACCCTTACCGTGCTTCTGTAGAGACCCCAATACCCCACATTTCCCCCATTCTCTTGCTTTTCTCTAGTTTTACCACGGCCTCGTGGCCGCAAGTAACAACACGGAAACAAGTGGTGGAAGCAGCTGGGCCGGCCTTTAGGTTTCTGAACACAAGGAAGATTCCCAGGGCTGGCATTTATGGAAAGAACCATTGGTATGTGAAAAACAAATCCTTCTTGTTTCTTATGATCTATGTTAGGGGAAGTTAAAAAAATAAAAAATAAATACAGATTAAAAAAAAGAAAAAGAAAAAAACAAAAGATCCTTCAGCGCCGTCAGGACTGCAGGAGCCCGGCAAGACGCCCGCCGCCCCGCTCCTTCAAACTCCACCGCCGAGTTCCTTTGGCCGCGCAAGCGCAGTGGGGCGGGCGGGAAGCTTTGGCGCGTGACATCATCAGGCGGCGCGGGCCAGGTGCACGTGACTAAGGCCTTGGCCACGAATGGTGTCAGCCGTCGGATCCTTCTAGCCTTTCCATCCCCTGCTGCGGGAAACTGCGCCGGCGCAGTGAGTACGGCACGTCATCGCGGGCCGGTAACGTTATCAGGAGTTGCGGACCGTGTGTGTTCCTGAGGCGCCAAGCGGTGGAGGCTGAGGACGAAGAACATCCGGCAGCATGAGCGGCTGCGGGCTCTTCCAGCGCACTGTGGCTGCGGCTCGTGCCTGCCGGTCTCTGGTGGTCTTTACCGCGAGCCGGCGGCCACTGCGCACCAGCCCGCCTATACGAGCTTTCGCCAAACACCTTTTCCTGGGCAAAATTGAGAAGGTAACTTGAGCTCTTGGCGTACCCTTGCTGTCTGGCTCCCGCTTTTCGCCTTCAGCTGCAAGGCTGGTGTTGAGCTTTTTCAGATTCCCCAAACCTACCAGAGAGAGACACCCTGCGGGCGAGGCGTGTTAACACTCCAGAATCCTGAGTTAAGACTCCGAATTCCAGGAGAACCTTCCCAGAGACAGGGTGGGGTATTTCCAAGACAGGGGACCTGGGAAATGTGGTGGTGAAGTGTTTCAGCTAAATTTTGTCGGGGGAATTTGTAAAACTCTAGGCTAGGTAATTAATAAAGCAGCGTTCATCTCGGCTGATTTGGTCTCGAAATGTGCAGGGCTTCCTCTCAGATTCCTAAACAGTTTAAATCATGTCCCTTCTCCGTCACCTTCCAGCGCCCTAAGGCTTCCTTCCCCAGTGGAGCCCTAGTACCTCACCCTGCCATTGAGGTTCCTCAGAAATCTGGCTCCCAGGTGCTTTCCACGAGTCGCACAACCCAGCCAATAGTAACAGTTTGGTTTTAAAACACTCATTGTCCTCTTAGAATTGGAAGACTTGGGTTTACTGTCGGCTCGTTGGAAAAAAAAAAAAGGAACTCAGTTCCTTTTTTTTGTTTTTGAGATAGAGTCTTGCTCTTGTCGCCCAAACCGGAATGCTCACTGCAACCTCTGCCTCCGGGGTTCAAGCGATTCTCCTGCCTCGGCCTCCCGCGTAGCTAGGATTACAGGCGCCCACCACCATGCCTGGCTTTTTTTTTTTTTTTTTTTTTGTATTTTTAGTAGAGACAGGGTTTCACCATGTTGGCCAAGCTGGTCTCAAACTCCTGACCTCAGGTGATCCGCCCGCCTCGGCCTCTCAAAGTGCTGGGATTATAGGCATGAGCCACCCGCGCCCGGCCAAGACTCAGTTCTTTCAGCCTTAAAATGGAGATAGTGTTGTGTCTCCTTCATGGATGTGTTCTAGAGCCCTAGTGAGATAAATGGTACATGGAGAGTCTTCTTAAACTGTAGAGTACTGTGCAGTAGAAGAGAAAGCTGGCTTCAAACACTTACTAGTCTTGTGACCTTGGAGCTGATGGCTTCAATTCCTTGTGCTTCAGTGCATACATCTACAAAATAGGAGTAAACACATTACTTGCTCTTTCCTTTGTGTTTTATTTTATTTTCTAAGGAAAGCAGCAGCATACTTGCTGTTTCTTAGAGGTGCCCTACTTTGAGCCTGGCTGAATGTTGGCTGATCCTATATCAGAGGAGTTATTCCCTGGCTTCTCTTTAGAACATTCCTCTGAGGTTGTCCGGCTAACCCCTTTATAGCAAGCAACTTTGCAGACACAGAAGCTAAGACTCAGACTAAAAGCAGTTTGCCCCTCTAGAAAGTGCAGAGCTAGCCAGGCGCGGTGGCTCACGCCTGTAATCCCAGCACTTTGGGAGGCTGAGGTGGGCAGATCACCTGAGGTCAGGAGTTCAAGACCAGCCTGACCAACATGGAGAAACCTCTTCTGTACTAAAAATACAAAATTAGCTGGGCATGGTGGCACATGCCTGTAGATACAGCTCCTCGGGAGGCTGAGGTGGTAGAATTGCTTGAACCCGGGAGGCGGAGGTGGCAGTGAGCCAAGATTTCGCCATTGCAATCCAGCCTTGGCAACGAAAGCGAAACTCCTTGGAAAAAAAAAAAAAAAAAGGAAAAGGAAACTTCAGAGCTCTGTCTTTAACATATGGGAAACCCTTTTACCCAGGACGTGGTACTCTCTTCTGGGACCTCCTGCCTTGCAGCAGCATGGTGAAGAAAGAACACATCTTTTAGGTCTGTTTTCATCTTTAAACCTCTGGCACTGCCCTACTCTCAACTGTTAGCTTTGCTTCCTATTCCACTGGGAATATCTATGCAGTCAGATGAGGATTTCCACAGGCACAGTTACTCCCTCCACCTGCATATGTGCCTATTGTCTACATTCTATTACTATGACTGAACTGCCTACTCCTGGCAAAACCAACCTCTCATTAGACCTCAGGCCTTCTCACCGACTCAGGGGTAATTCTTTCCTTTCTCTGCATCACTAAATGTTCCTTCTACAGGATCTTGAGCCCTTACCATTCAGGCTTTTGTCCCTATCAGTCTTGAAAGTCAGTAGTGACTTCCATGTTGTCAGATTGTGTGATCTGTTCTCAGACCGCACCCTACTTGATCCCTCCTTGGCATCTGTCACAGTTCATCCTTACACCTTGACACACTTTCTTCTCTGGTTTCTGAATCACAATTCTCACCATTCTCTGAATGTTCTAAATACTTAACTGGCTGATACTTCTTAGTGTCCATTGCTGGTTATTTTTTAGCTCCTCGACTGCTAAACAATGACCAGTGTTTCCAACCAGCCGAGTTAGAATTTACTAAGGCTCGGTCTCTTTTCATCTACAACCATCTCCTGGGTGACCTTATTTAGTGTCCTGGCTTTAAATCAGTATCCTGCTGCCTCACATTTCTCCAGTTGAGATTGAACTCCAGATTGCTTTTGTTTTTTCAGAGTTGGGGCCTTCCTCCGTCGCCCAGGCCGGAGTGCAGTGGTGCCATAATTGCCCAGTGCAACCTTGAACTCCTAGGCTCGGGAGGTCCTCCCACCTCAGCATCCCCGGTAGCTGGGACTGTAGGCACGCCCTGCCTTGCCCAGCTGAGGTTCTTTTAAAATCTACCTTGTACTCAAAAGCTCTACTAGGAGGTCTAGGAGTCATTTGAGATTAAGAGATCCAAAACTGAGTTTCTGGTTCCCACCCAATCCTGTTCCTTCCACCAGCCTTCTTTATCATAGATAATGGTGGCTCTGTCATTCCTCCTATTCAGACAGAACACCTGGAGTCACCTTGTATTCTTAGTCTCCTGGTCCACATCTAATTCCACAGCAGATCTGGTTTTCTCTACTTTCAGGTTCTTCAGAATCTGACCATTTTTAGGTCCTTCTGCTACAATTTAGGATAAGGCCAATGCCATCTCTCACAGCCTTACTGGGAGTAGAGCAGAAACATGGGACATGCTTCGAATCTCAGAACTGGAAAAGACCTTTCAGATTATATAGGCCAGTGCTTATCACCCTGCCCTCAGCCGGACCCTTGCTGTTCATGGAGTGCCCCTGGGACTGCAACAGGGATGGGTGGGAAGTTGAGTGGGTGAGATTTGGGTGACTGTTTTCCTTATCAGCAGTCTCAGAGCTGCTTGGCTTTTGTCTGTTTTACATATTTGGTTTCAATATCAGGTTCCACTGCTTTAGATAATTTACAAACTGTTTATTGCAATTGAACTCCCCTCCCCTGAGGCATTGACCTAATTTGGTAACATCAATCTCTCCCATGCCCCTGCAATCTCTCCTGTCTAGAAATTTTTCTCTGGTTGTACCTGAAGGCCAACCAGTTGTCAGGCTGACTTATCTGGCCTGCCCACTGGTACTGGAATGATCTCTAACACAGCCCATTGCACAAGGCCTAGGTGTCAGTCAGCCTTTGTGTTCAGTGAAGGAGACTGAACTTTAAAAGGCTGCAGTGCAGAGTGATGGGGCCATCAGCGTGTTTTTTTCTTTCTTTTTTTTCTCAGATGGAGTCTTACTCTGTTGCCCACCCTGGAATGCAGTGGTGCAATCACTGCATCCTCAACCTCCCCGGCTCGGGATCCTCCCACCTCAGCCTCCTGAGTAGCTGGGACTACAGGCATGTGCAACCACGCCCAGGCTGGTCTTGAACTCCTGCACTTTAAGCTATATGCCTGCCTCAGCTTCCCAAAGGACTGGGATTATAGGCAGTAGCCCCCGTGCCCGGCCAAGTTTGTTTTTTTCTGCACCACCTTCAGGGTGGTTTCGGAATGGATGGAGGCAGGGATTCCTTTAAGTTAGCTGTCTCTTTTAGTTAGGGACTCACCTATAAGCCTGTGGTCCTGGGCCCAGTGAGGAGAAAGCAGTGAGAACATACTGACAGACTAGACAAATCCAGTGGCAGATTAGCTGCACAAGGGGTGGGAGAAGGTTGAGGTTTCCTGAAGACTTCTCTGGAGATGCTTGGTGAGAGGTGCCATGAGGACCGTGACCCTTGGGCCTGTAGCTGTGACTCAAGACATTACTGCTCAGCAGCCTAAAGTCCACATCCAAAGCTCGTGTCATGCTGGCAAGTGAAGGGGTAGCAGAGCCTAAAAGTCCAGAGGGCTCAGCACAGGGAGCAGATGTCCATGAGCAGGAGAGACAGAGGTTGTAGGGATCAGTCAGACCTGGTAAACACAGTATACTCTTGTCAGCGTAGCGTCTTTGTGCTCACACAATAATTGATGTAGAATTGTCCCATTTTAGTAAGGAGCTTTCACGTCCACTATCTTCCATGATTCTCACAAGGGCCTTGAGTAAATACTACCTGCCTATTATGGGTGAGAAAGGGGTAGTTTGGAGAGCTGAAGGGATTTGGTGAAGGCCATATAACTAGTCAGCCTGAAATCAAGGACCAGACCCCCAGGCTTCTAAATGTTAGTCTTGGGCTCCTTGTTTCATGGGAACATTATTATCTCTTGTACTGAGAAGGAAAGCTGATCAAAATCAGGAAGAACCTGTTTGGACAGGGGAGGAAGATGGATGTGGGTGGTGGAGCCTGCACACAGTTCCTGTATCCCAGGAACCTTGTGAGATTTGCTTTTCAGTTCCTTTAGTGCATCCTGTCCTGCTGGCCAGAGTAGAGTAGAGCACATATTTTTCCTTCCCTTTTAACTGATATTTCCATGATGGGAGTGTGCTAAAATATAATTTTGAGAAAATATTTACTATTTTTAGAAAGAAGTTTTCCCATTTCCAGAAGTTACCCAAGATGAACTTAATGAAATCAGTCAGTTCTTGGGACCTGTGGAAAAATTCTTCACTGAAGAGGGTATGTATGGTTTTCTTTACCCATTGCCAATTTCCGTTGTAATAAGTGCAATTCAGTTGATATTTATATTAGAAGTGGCATACATAGGGGAAGTTTTCTTTTCTTTTCTTTTCTTTTTTAAGAAACGGGGTTTCTCCGTGTTGGTCAGGCTGGTCTTGAATTCCCAACCCTCAGATGATCCACCCGCCTCGGCCTCCCAAAGTGCTGGGATTACAAGTGTGAGCTACCGCGCCCTGCTGGGGAAGTTTTCTTGAGGGAGAAATGGTTTCCACTCATAATATTTTGCTTTAGGGGTCATCCCTACTGCCATTTAATTAAAACACATCGGGCCGGTCACAGTGGCTCATGCCTGTAATCCCAGCACTTTGGGATGTCGAGGCAGGTGGATTACCTGAGGTCGGGAGTTTGAGACCAGCCTGACCAACAACGGAGAAACCCCATCTCTACTAAAAATACAAAATTAGCCAAGTGTGGTGGTGCATGCCTATAATCTTAGTTATTGGGGAGGCTGAGGCAGGAGAATCACTTGAACCCAGAAGACGGAGGTCGTAGTGAGCAAGATCGTGCCATTGTCCAGCCTGGACAACAAAAGCGAAACTCCATCTCAAAAAAAAAAAAATTAGCTAGATGTGGTGGTATGTACCTGTAGTTTCAGCTTCTCATGAGGCTGAGGCAGAAGGATCGCTTGAACCTGGGAGATTGAGGCTACATGAGCTATGACTGTATGGTTGTACTCCAGCCTGGATATCAGAGTGAGACTCTGTTTCTAAATAAATGTATAAAAATAAAAATTTTCCTGGGCTCATGTAAAATTGAACACAGGCCAAATGACCATGACTACAGAATTTCTAGTTTTGAAAAAGTTTCTACTCTGGAATTATATATTATTAATATATAAACATTGTTCTGTTTACTTATATTTGTAGAAACATAGCTTATGTTTGTTTAATCAAAATTTTCCTCTTGGCAGTGGACTCTCGAAAAATTGACCAGGAAGGGAAAATCCCAGATGAAACTTTGGAGAAATTGAAGAGACTGGGGCTTTTTGGATTGCAAGTCCCAGAAGAATACGGTAAGTCAAGCGAACAAGCACCCAGTCAGTTTAGCTCTTAAGAAAGCACTCTGTATTTGTCCATAAAAGGGTTCTGTTTAGGAAAGTTGACCTTTAAATGCAGCATATCCAAGGTCTAGTTGCTGGAATAGGTGACACCATCTGTCGTGGGCTGCAGGGTGGGTGGATGTAGACTGACTGAAGGACCTGTAGGGAGGAAGTGCTCTTGGGTCCTGTGCTTCTCATCCTAGCACAGAGGAATGAGGCATGTGGTCTGGCTGGCTGTAGGGTGCAAGGCATATCGAGGTGGGAGATTGGACCAGTGGGAACCTTTGCACAGGGTCCTTTTCCTATGGACTGGGGTCCCCATGATTCTTTGAGCATTGTAGTGATGTTTTTAGCCCCCAAGTGGAGGTTCTGCCTTATTTGAGTTGGCCAGTCACTACAGCTTGCCTCCCTTTTGCTTGTTCTTAGTTGGTCACCTGAATTCTGCAGAGGTTTAAAGGGACAGGCAAGCAGTGTGGGGGAGGCAAGGTAGAAAATGGTTCAAAGAGGTAGATCAACACACGTGTGCCATTTGTGTTTACCTTCAGGCCCTTTTGATGTAAAATTATAAAGGTCAAGGATGCTGCTAAGCATCTGACAATCCACAGGACAGACCCCCACAACAGAACAATTCATTCCAAAATGTTATAGTGCCACAGTGGAGAAACGCTGTCCTGGAATCCTGGATATTGGGCAGTGGGACACACTATAGCTGTTGCATTTATAAAGACCTTCAACTGTGATAGAAGATTCTCGCTACATGTTAATTGATTCAATGTGTGTATAGATATCTTCATATTTTAAGTATCTACATATGCTTGTATGCCTAGAAAAAGTATGGATGGAAAGATATACATAGAAATCGCTTTCTGAGGCACAAGATTGTGAGCAATTTTTTTTTTTTTTTAAGACAGGGTCTCACTCTGTTGTGAGATCTGGAGTGCAGTGGTGTGATCATAGCTCACTGCAGCCCTGAACTCACTGGGCTCAACCAATCCTCCCACCTCTGCCTCCCAAGTAGCTGGGACTACAGGTGTGAGCCACCATGCCTGCCGAATTTTTTTTATTTTGTAGAGATGGGGTCTTGCTATGTTGACCAGGCTAGTGTTGAACTCCTGGACCCAAACAATCCTCTCACCTCAGCCTCCCAAAGTGCTGGGATAACAGGTGTGAGCCACTGTGCCCAGCCTTCATTTTTGTTTACTTTGTACCTTTCTATATTGTGATTTTCTTTATTTTTGAGATGGAGTCTCTCTGTGTTGCCCAGGCTGGAGTGCAGTGGTGTGATCTCGGCTCACTGTAGCCTCTCTGCCTCCCAGGTTCATGCCTTGGCCTCCCGAGTAGTTGGGACCACAGGCATGCTCCACCATACCCGGCTGATTTTTTTTTCCTTTTTTTAAATGGCGTTTTCCTCTGTCACCAGGCTGGAGTGCAGTGGTGTTACCTTGGCTCACTGCAACCACTGCCTCCCGGGTTTAAGTGATTCTCCTGCCCCAGTCTCCCGAGTAGCTGGGGCTACAGGTGTGTGCTACCATGCCAAGGCTAATTTTTGTACTTTTAGTAGAGACCACATTGGCCAGGCTGGTCTCAAATTCCTGATCTCAGGTGATCCGTCCACCTTGGCCTCCCAAAATGCAGGGATTACAGGTGGGAGCCACAGTGCCTGGACTGTATTGTAATGGTTTTTTTTTTTTTTTTTTTTTTTTGAGATAGAGTTTCACTCTTGTTGCCCAGGCTGGAGTGCAATGGTGCGATCGATCTCCACTTACTGCACCCTCTGTCTCCCAGGTTCAAGTGATTCTCCTGCCTCAGCCTCCCAAGTAGCTGGGATTACAGGCACCTGCCACCATGCCCAGCTAATTTTTTGTATTTTTAGTAGAGACAGGGTTTCACTATGTTGACCAGGCTAGTCTTGAACTCCTGACCTCAGGTGATCCACCCGCCTCAGCCTCCCAAAGTATTGAGATTACAGGTGTGAGCCACTGCACCCGGCTAATTTTTTTTTTTTTTTTTTTTTTAATACAGTGATCTGGCATTACTTTATAATCAGGAAAATTAAAAAAGTAGCCTTAATGGGAGGAATCTGGGGCTGGGCTGTGATTGACACTGGTTCGTAATCAGGAAAATTAAAAAAGAAGCCTTAATGGGAGGAATCTGGGGCTGGGCTGTGATTGACGCTGGTTCGTCTCTCCTAGGTGGCCTGGGCCTCTCCAACACCATGTACTCACGACTAGGGGAGATCACCAGCATGGATGGGTCCATTTCTGTGACTCTGGCAGCGCACCAGGCTATCGGCCTCAAGGTCAGGTGTCTGAGGGTTCTGTGTGTTGCTCTCTGTAGGTCTCAAGTAGTCACATGGTGGGGTAGAGGCCAGAGGCTTGCTCCCTTTTATAAGAAGTCAATCAGACCTGATTATCTGATAGGCGGCCCTGCCCTCCAGTTCCCTCACTCCGGCCATACCTCGTGGTGCTCAGTCCCATACACACATGCACAGTGGCCCTTGGGTCACACTGTCCCTTCCTTTTGAATCTGCCTCCTGTTCTCAATGCCTCTGATCCACCCTTTGAGGCCCAGGTGGGATGCCGCTGCCTTTGCCTTGGGCTGGAAGTAGTCTCCCCTCCGGAGCCCTTGTCCCTCAGCTTGAGGGTGTCCCCCACTGTTTTGGCATGCCGCCTTCCCCACACTGGGCTTGGAGCACCTTAGGCAGGCCCAGGGTCTTTACTGACAATCTCATTACTCAGGTTATTTCTGCTTAATGTTGACATCAAAGAGAGCTGAATGCATACGATGCTCAGCTCCTCCACCCCAGAGAGCGTGTACATTCATGCAGATGTTTAGTGAAGAAGGGGCCTGTCTGTGTGGCACTAGCAGGGCAGCATGTGGGACAGCCCTGACATTGAGCACCTTTAGGATAGGCTTGGCTCCTGCACTCCTGTGTCTTCATGTTTCATCATCCGGACCACCCTGCCAGTGGGTGGGAGTGGCCCAGTTTGTGGATGACAAGATGGAGGGTTCCTTTGGGAAGGGATATTCCTTGCCCAAGACCACCAGGCTGGGAAATGAAGGAACTGATAGGAAAGTTTTAGACACAAACTTCAGAGCACTGTGGGTCTCGCAGGCTTGTGCTGGCATGTGCACCCCTGACAGTCTCCTCAGCAGCCTGGCTCCCTGGGCTCTGCCTGTGGCTGCTTGCTCTGAGCTCTTGCTGTCCTCTCTTGACTGAAGTAAATATTTACCTCAGAAAGGAAAGGTTTGACAAGCACACCTCACGCTCTCCTTCCTCCCCACAGCTGACGTTAGTCTGTGTCTGTTTTGTTTAGGGGATCATCTTGGCCGGCACTGAGGAGCAGAAGGCCAAATACTTGCCTAAACTGGCGTCTGGGGAGCACATTGCAGCCTTCTGCCTCACTGAGCCAGCCAGGTCTGTCCCCGCACAGAACGTTATCCCTCAGCAGCCACGGTATTTTCCAAGATTCACTGGGGCAAGGGGCTGTTGGTTTTCTTGAGCAGCTGACTTTTTCTTTCTTTCCAAAATCTTCCAAAGAATCAACTCAGCAACTGTTCTTGCCATTCCTCTTATCTTGACTTTCTCTGTCCCAGTGAGACTTGCAAGTGAGATACCACAATTGACAGCACTTATTAAATGAATTTTTGTGGTTTACAATACACCTTGACATACGATAATACACTCAGCCTTCAAAGTGCATTTCAGAATTTGTAGCGTGGGTGGTACTGTTCCCACTTACGCATTAGGAGCTGAGGTTCAGTAAGGCCATGTGATCTGCTGGGATGGAGCAGGGCTGTGGCAGGACTCAGGACTCTGATGATAAGTCTGTCACCTGGACTGTACTCCATCCAGCTTCCCTTTGCATGGGGACCTGGGAACAGTCATTCTTCTTGGAGTACCCAGAACTCATCCTCACAGGACCTCAAATGAGCCTACTGTAAGTACTAATTCACATGTTCATACCTAAGCCCAAGTTTTTTTTTTTTTTTTTTTGAGACAGAGTCTTACTTTGTTGCCCAGGCTGGAGTGCAGTGGCGAGATCTTGGCTCACTGCAACCTCCACCTCCAGGTTCAAGCAATTCTCCTGCCTCAGCCCCCTTAGTACCTGGGATTACAGGCACATGCCACCATGCCCTGCTAATTTTGTGTGTGTGTGTGTGTATTTTTGGTATAAGTTTGGGGTTTTTGTTTTTGTTTTGAGACGGAGGCTCACTGTGTTGCCCAGGCTGGAGTGCAGTGACGCAGTCTCATCTCACTGTAAGTTCCGCGTCCCAGGTTCAAGTGATTCTCATGCCTCAGCCTCCCAAGTAGCTGGGATTACAGGCATATGCCACCACACCTGGCTAATTTTTGTATTTTCAGTAAAGACAAGGTCTCACCATGTTGGCCAGGCTGGTCTTGAACTCCTGACCTCAAGTGATCTCCCCACCTCAGCCTCCCAAAGTGCTGGGATTACAGGCATGAGCCATCACGCCAGGCTCCGTTTTATTGGAACATGCCCATCGTTTTACAAATTGTCTTCATCTGCGTTCATGTTCTATTAATAGCAGCAGAGTTGAGGAGGTGAGACAGACATCTTGTAGCTTGGAAAGCTGAGTATGTTATCTGATCTAAAAGTTTGCTGACCTCTATCTGAAAAGTACTAAAATCTCCATTTTCAGGCCCTGGAAAGCATTCATATTTATTCCCAGTATTCTTCCTTGACCACATTTTTCTGCA